>OZ025301.1:25830036-26137536 GCA_964019185.1 Maratus speculifer | reverse complement strand
TCAACAATTACGGCACCTTGTGTACTTTCCAAATAAGAGATATTGAAAGTTTCGTGTATTTGAGAGCAATAATGAAGTCAAAAATAAATTGGAAAATAAGCAGTTTGAATCGAAATACATCCTTAATACTAAAAATTAAAAACCTTCTTTGATAAATTAATTCTTTACGAACTGAAGAAAAAAACAGAACAGTCAAAGGGAGTGACCTTTTTCAATATTTATACTTCCATTATCCACCCATTTTCACGGTGCTAAAACTTCGTTTTTTAAGTGCTAAAAAACAAATTTCATCTCCGGCAAAAGCTATACACCGCTCAAAAACCTGTCGGTTATATCTATACCTTTGCCCGAAACACTGATGGCAACGCAAGATAAGGGGAAGCTACGCGCTAAAAAGTTATTAATGTTGTTTACAACCCTCATCAAACCTCCCTTTAAAAAAATAATAAAAACAACGAAAAAAGAAATACAAAAAAAAATACAAACGCGAAGTCTTTGGGTAAACACGAACGCGTTCTGTAAGGGAAGAAAAAACGCCAAACTGCCCATGATTTATGGTTTTACAGCATTAAAAAATTTTGCACTTAATAAATGATACCTCGCGAATTGCTATGGTTAAAGAGAAAGTTGCAAGTTAAAAGCCCTATAATTATACATCCCCGAAATTAATTTCTGTCGACCTTGTTTTTTGGACTAGCTAAAAAATAACTAGGTTTTTTTTCATAGGAAGGAGGGAACCACAGTGGCAAGGCGTTCGTTAAGAGCACTCTCTAATCACTGTAATAAACGCAAATAATTCATCGGTTAGATAAACGCGTATTGACCACAGCAGTGTATAAGGTGAATAAAGCGGAAATTCATATTTGACGTTGTAAACGATTTTTGATCATTATAATGAAATGTGTTTGAGGTTTTGATTACAAGAATTTTGCAGCGGTAATAACAAGAATAAAGACCACAAAAAGCGGAAATAATATAGATCGAAAAACTTTTGGGTGGTTGTTGTAAAAGTGAGAACAACATATTTTGATTTGATGAAATACTTTAATTTGTGGTTCGTTTATTGTGTTATACTACAGGTGTTCCCTATATTACGCGATTAATTCGTTCAGAATACGAAATCGAATTGCGAATTTATCGTGCGTAACATGAAAACACGTGAAGTGAATTTATTTTAATATGCATAATATAAAAATATTCGCAAAAAATTCATCGATTAGATGAACATGATGTACTCCCCATAGGGATGTGATCCCCATGACTACAGCAGTGCATGGGGAATAGCGAAGAAATCCATATTTGACGCTGTAAACGATTTTTGATCATTATAATGAAATGTGTTTGAGGTTTTGATTACAAGAATTTTGCAGCGGTAATAACAAGAATAAAGACCACAAAAAGCGGAAATAATATAGATCGAAAAACTTTTGGGTGGTTATTGTAAAAGTGAGAACAACACATTTTGATTTGATGAAATACTTTAATTTGTGGTTCGTTTATTGTGTTATACAGGTGTTCCCTATTTTACACGATTAATTCGTTAGAGAAATCATCGTGCATAATACTCAAGTGAATTTATTTTAATATGCATAGCATAAAAATATGTAATTGTTTGAAAGACAATAAATTAACAAGCAGGGAAGCTTGAGTTCTGCTTTTCTGAATTTAGTATCCCCGATGTAAATAAATAAATAAATGAATAAAGTAAAAAATACACACACACATATATATATGGGTGATTCTCAAAATAGGGGACAATTTATGTCTTTCGGCATACAAAAAAAAATTGAGAGGTTTTCTGTCATGTTTTTATATTTAGATATGTTTATCTTAATATTATTCATTATTTGCACTCATTATATGAATGAGTGCAATTATATTTCATTATATGAATGTCCACTGCAGCTGTGCCTTGTATATACTAGCTTTTTCAAGAGTTAATATTATGTTTATAAAATAAAGCAAATGTTATTCTTTCTTTAAATTAATCAAGGAGAGGATTTATCCAATAAATTTCTTTTTAAAAATAAAATTATAGTATATAAAAAAAGAATTAAAGTTTGTCCTCCATATTCTATTTTCAAAACAAGGTCATACTATAACAGCTGGTTATTAATCAAAATTTCATTTTCTCATATGACAATAGTTTGAAAATATAAAGTTTCTCCATGGCAACAAGTAGCCATTTTATCCCAGCCTGAAAATAGAAGCATGTATTGTATTTTAAGAATAGAAGTTGAATATTAGGGGCGTACATCAATTGTATGTCATTAGAATGGATAAAAATTTTCATGTTTATTTTATAATTAAAATTTTTATTTTACTTATTTGCATAGGACTTTTGTGTTTTAAAAAGGCCCCAGAAAGGACTATTGCATTGTGATTATATTATGGCTCATAATCTTATTTAAATTAAAATTTGTCATTAGCATGGACAAATATCAGTGTCATTAGCATGGTTTTTCTGTCCATGCTAAAGACTCCTATGTGCATAAATGTAACCATTGCTTATATTGTATCTTTTATAAAGTTTAATTTTACATATAAATTTAGTTATTACATTTATTATCCCTAAAATATGCATTAAATCTATCAGAAAATCACTAAGACAGCTTCTTACATTGTTAGTGTCAGAATGTTGCTGATGTAAACAAAGTTTGATCTTTGGTAATGTTTTTATTCTCCTTATATGTATATATGTAAAAATGGAAACCATTTGCTGAAAAGGAAGGCTAATAAATATAGAAAAAAATATTTAAACAGGAAGAAAATAAAAATTTCTGAATATATTTATTCCATGCAATTTGTTTTGTCATTAGCATGGCTCAAAAAATACTAATTATTTTTTTTTAAAGTTAATTTTTAAATATTTAGCTCTACTGACTACATGTAAAGTATACCTAATACTATATTAACAACACCTATTTTTTTCAGAAATTTTGCTAACAGTAATTTTTTTAAGATTTTACTTTTGAAATTGTCCCCTATTTTGAGAATCACCCATATATACAGTGGACGCCATAGTTATACCGTACTTTCAGACGAATAAAGAAATATGGTACGTAATAAATGAAGTACGTAATAAACAATAGACAATAAAGTGCAATTTATAACGTGAAAGAAAAAGGTGTATAGAACAACATAAAGTAATGGAGATTTAAAATAGAAATTTTACAAGTTTATCAAAATAAAAAGAGGAAAAAAAAAAAACTTCTTCCATGTTTATTTTACAAAAAAAAGAACAAAAAAAAGTCAATATTTTTCATTATTTTCTTTGATTGCATGGCACAGTAAAATTTACATTTCCATGCGTTAACTTCGAATACATGTCCATAATATTTTATGAACTTCCGCATTTTTATAAGCATTTTAATGAACTTTATATACAGGGTGTCCGAAAAGTCTGGAAACGGCCAAATAACTCGAGAAATACATATGAGATTGAAAAACGTAAATATACGTGTTAATTATTTTTAAATAAGCTACTCTGTGATACCAAATTTGACCTTCGAAACCGACCCCCTGGGGGTCAGAGGGGGTCCAACTTTGAAATCTTAAATTATAACCCCCATTTTTTATTGCAGATTCGGATTCTACGGACAAAAATACGTAACTTTTGTATTTGATGTTTATTTCAAATCTTCGTCTATCACGGTGTAATCGAGCATATTAAATCGATACATATTCCCGTTTTTCCAACGGGATTTTCCCTAATCGAAACTGATTGGGCAGAATTTTTGACGTCAAATTCCTCGTCTTTTGTAGGAATAGCGTTTCCTGAAAATCACCCGTGGCGATTATTTCAATAGTGCTACACTGTTAAAAATTTGACCCATTTGCTGCAGCGTCACTCCACAGCTATTATAGAATATCTCTTTTGTGACCAATGAGAATGCTCCATAACACAGTAAAGTAATCGTGGAGTGACGATGCAGCAAAAGGGTCAATTTTTTTACAGTGTACTTTACTGTGTTATGGAACATTCTCATTGGTCATGAAAGAGATATTCTATAAAAGCTGTGGAGTGACGCTACAGCAAATGGATCAAATTTTTAACTGTGTAGCACTACCGAAATAATAGGCACGGGTGATTTTCAGGAAACGCTATTATTGCAAATGACGAGGAATTTCATGTCAAAAATTCTCCCCAATTAGTTTCGATTAGGGAAAATCCCGTTGGAAAAGCCGAAATATGTATCGATTTAATATGCTCAATTACACCGTGATAAACGAGGATTCGAAATAAACATCAAATACAAAAGTTACGTATTTTTGACCGTAGAATCCGAATCTGCAATAAAAAATGGGGGTTATAATTTAAGATTTCAAAGTTGGACCCCCTCTGACCCCCAGGGGGTCGGTTTCGAAGGTCAAATTTGGTATCACAGAGTAGCTTATTTAAAAATATTTAACACGTATATTTACGTTTTTCAATCTCATATGTATTTCTCGAGTTATTCGACCGTTTCCAGACTTTTCGGACACCCTGTATATATATATATATATATATATATACATATATATATCCTTTTATTTTTATATCATAGTCACCAAATGTTCATACTACGAAACAACCCCTTCAAACAAAACACCAATTCAATCAAGCTCGCTTGGTAAACCAAGAAACTATGCATTTCAATTGTATGTAAATCTTTTAAAGTAATAAAAGTCATCATCCCAAATCCCTACAATACATTCCTTCTGACAATATACATACCTATAATACAATCTATAAACCGGAATTTATGAAGGATGTGAAATTCGAAACGCTGTACTGATCACTAAAATTCAATTCGATAATACTTGTTACCAGGATTTAAGGCTACGAACCCGGATTTAGAAATTGGCTACCTCATTGAAATTTAGTAGTTAAACGTGTATTACAGGACAGATGATGAGAGAGGTCACATGCATCATTAGATTGTCAATATCATCATTAAAAAAGATGTGACTTTCAGTTGTTTATGATGTACTGTGTAATTTTACGATCTTATCGTCTATTTTTAGGTAGTGAAATAGAAAAAAAGTTTTGTCTTTAGGGCGGAAATTGAGTTGTTTTCGAGAAATAAAGATTGTGTTATTTTATCAGAAGTGATTTCGATATGCAAATCAAGTAGCTGCCATTACAAAATACTAATTAAATATACTTTAAGTAAGTAGTGGCTTTTATTAAACTGTACAACCGTAAAAATATTCTGGCTTCGATAGTTTATAAAAGTATGTTTATTTATTATATTTTTCACTTAAAATTTGAATTTTATATTTCTTGGTTTTCTTTTATTTCTTTTTTTCCTTTAAGGGCCAAAAATTATTTTTTCAACAGTTTTTTTTTTTTTTTTTTTTTTTTTTTTTTAATACGATTTAAATGATGAACTAATTTACACTTCAATTTTCAACTATTTTGAAATAAATAAATAAATAAATAAATAAAAAATAAAATAAAAAATAAATGAAATAAAATACAATAAAATAAAATAAATAAAATAAAAAACATAATGGAACATTTAATTAACATTTTTAACAAGTTTAAGAAATTTTAAATTTTTTATAATCTCAACTAATTTTTTTAAATTTTAATATTTTTGCCCAATTATTATTATTTTTTAAATAAATTTTCAAATGTATATTACACAAGATTTGCGCATGGATTTTTAGGTACATCTAATATTACATATAATGTATTTTTTTACTGACATATATAATGAAAAAATATGAAATTTAATACATCTTCAAGTATTTTTATTATTTTGTTTTAATAATAATAATCTGAAGCCTCATTCCACGCGCAAATTCATCACCTATATACATAAACGAAAACTTGTACAATAAATAAATAAATAAATAAATAAATAAATCTCGACCTCAAGTACAAGAAAATCTTTACCATTTAAAAAAAAAATGAAAGTGCAGGAAACATGAGCATGGAGAAAATCTGTATTTTCATGGGGAATTACGCTGGGTGTATTAGCAAAATTATTGCAAAGTAATTGCCGTATGGATAAAAATATTCACAAAAATTCACAATTAAACTTGTTTCTCTTTAATAATAATAATAAAAAAAAATTATTTTATTTTTAATTTTGAGGTAATTCGTCTTATTAAAATACGCGATTTATTTTATGATGAGATTTAGGGTAAAAAGATAGACAAAACAAAATAATCACTTTTTAGAAGTAAATTACATTTCATTAATTAAAATTTCGGATTAATAACTGACAGATTATAAAAAGCACTTGAAATCCAACAGAAATTTCCCTTTTTTTTCTGAAAAAGAATACTTCAGAAAATACTGTAAATGTTGGGGTTTTGAATCGAGTTTTGGGAATTATTTGTCCAAAAACTACAGTCGAGTCTCTATATAACGAAATCCATCGTTAAAGTAAAAAATTCGTTATATAGAGGAATTCGATGTATAGATAATGATGTTAAAAATCGTATTTAATGTGTAAATTTTGAACAAATATTATTTTTTATCTTTTAAAATTAAGAATTTTAGATGTTTAAAAGTATATATTAACCTAACATTTTATTTCTTAATTATTTAAGCAGTTTCAAAAAAGAGAACAGACATTTATTTGAAAGCTTAAGGAAAATCAAATAAGGAAGACTTGCATTAATTTCAGAGGAAGAAATCTGTAATTTTTTGTTGTTTTGATTTAAAAATTGTTACGCACTCACAAAAAAAAAATGCTCAAATTTTAGCAAGGAATGAAAAATTGTAGTTAACATTTTTCTCCATTTGAAGACCTCTCTTATGTGCCTGTCATTGATTCCTCTCTTATATGTGTAACAATCCAATTGACTCTGTTTTGAGAAAGATGTTGAAATGTGTGTGGGAGGTGGGATGAACTCGCTGGATTTAAAGAACAAGGAGAGAAATAATATTTATTTAAAAAAAAAAAAAAAAAAACTCAGCCCTGAACGATAAATCAAAAATAAGTGATGGAAAATTGATTCCATATGATTTCGAAGCTTTTTTAAAGTTGAATAAATTAAGAACAATTTATGTAAAAATTCGTTATATGGAGATAGATATTTCGCTATATAGAGACTGTTTTCAATGTAATCATGCGAAAAGGGGACCGTTCCTACAAAATTTCGTTATATAGAGAAATTCTATGTATGGAGTTTCGGTATAGAGAGACTCGACTGTAATCTCTAGACATAATCTCTGGACCTCCTAGTAGTTTGGGGCGAACTTACTTTTTATATTTTAAACGGCCATTTTGATACTGTAATGTTAACCCAGGCACAGGTGATAAGTCGCCTCATATTGTTCTATCGCCATCATTTCATCTACATTATAATAGTAAAATTCACGTGACTGTCATTAATTAATTAAGAGCGTACACTAGTTACGCGGTAAAAGCCGCGCGCTAATGTAAAGTCTATGGGGGCGTTCTTTTCTAATATCTCGTTTAAATTTTAATATTTTGACATGATTTTTTTTTTGCATAGGATAGCTTAGGACGATCTACAACCGGCCTAGTTTTTACTTTTTCGATTTTGCTCATATATTTTTTATATTATTATAGTTTCAATTTCAGAACCGGTTTAAACCAGTTTTGAAAGTTAAAATAATTTTTTACAAAAAATCTAAAACCAAAATTGAAAAAATAAAAACTAAGCCGGTTGTGGATCGTCCTCAACTATCCTATGCAAAAAAATCATGTCAAAATATTAAAATTTGAACGAGATATTAGAAAAGAACGCTCCCATAGACTTTACATTATCATCCGGGTATTTTTGTGTACTTTTTCTGTGACTATTGTGGGCTCTTAAGGGTTGATTCTTTCGTTTTTCATATGCAAGGTTTCCATTTTGATTTAAAATCAAAATTATTCTTTCGATTAAAACTATTTGAATTTGCCGTGATCGCAAAGAATTCGTGGTACTTTTAAGTTAACCGGGTGCAATTCGCGCCAATAGCATATTTTAACTCACCAGTCAACCCATTATTTGTTTAATTTTGTTGGGGGGAGGGGGGTAAATTAAAATAAATTTTTAAAGTTGAAATTAAATATTATCAATTTGTGGCATTATTTAATACTTTTCTTTTTTTTCCTTCTAAAAAAAGAAAGAAATGATGAAAGCTATGAACTTTGAATATTTCAGGTTTGAATGAGGTATTTTGAGTAAAATGAAGGAAAGGATTATATTTTAAATGAAAAAAAAAATGCGACTGGAGAATTGTTTGGCGATTTATCACCTTCTCTCCGCTAACATAAAAATACAGAGTCCTGTTTTCTCTATGGAAAACTTCAAACTTGGAGAAAGAATGATGAACGTGCAAATTGAATTATGAATAATGGTAACATGATACATTGCTTAGCATATATTTAAGGGAGACCAAACTAAGGGTTGCCAAGGGTGGTTAATATACACAGAATTTCAAAAATGGAAAACTTTACACGATTCCAAATCTCTTCATTCTCGAAACTGGTAGACGGGAGATGAAAGGTTCGAACCCAATCGCGCTCGTCGGCCTAATCTTTCGAAGTTTTCTAGAGGTTCCTTCGATCCTTGGATTTCCTTGCGTAAATACAGATTAGGTTCCTTTAGAAAGACTCCTACAGAGGGCAGCCCTCTCCCGTCCTTTAGAGTCTATATCATTCATGTTGATAATTGACCGTCTCATAAGCACAACGAACCAACCAACCATCTTCAGTGGTTAAATTTGCAATTTGTTTGGTTTATATGTATTCTTTAAAAAAAAAAAAAAAAAAAAAAAAAAAAAAAGTAACTAATGCTGTCACGGTCGCTGATATAGAATTTTTTTAGACTGGGGAAGGGAGGTGTCTTACTTCGTTAATATTAAGAAAAGTACTGTACACAAAAATATGAAAATAAGTAATATTATAGAGAAACGTTTGATAAACACGTCAATGCAAATAAGTTTTAAATCTGAATTATTGATTTAAGAGATATTTAATTCTAAAGTTGGTCAAAATCGTTCCATAAAAAAAGTTTTATAGGAGCAAAAGCTACACACAGGAGTTTAATCATCTTTTGATCATTTTATTGCATTAGAAATTCCCAGTGTGCAGACTCCAATTATTTTTTTAATCTAATTCTTTGACGCTTTATTACGATTTTAAATTCAAATTTTCTGCATTTCGAGAGATATTTTTAACATATTTTCGAAAAGGTTGTTATTTTAAGTTGTTGCCAATTTGAAAAAACAACGCAAAGGATAAAATTTCTTTCAAATATAAAATGCATTTCACGTGACTGCCATACAGAAAAAGTACCTTATAAATTAGAATTAAATGATTACATATTAAAAACAAGAAAATATTGTAATTACGTCATAGAAAATATATTTACATGTGAGTTTTAAGAGAAAGAAAATATTAAAATAATAAATGCATTAGTTACGACATATGCCGCATATAACAATCTTGCCAAACAGTTTAAATTTCAAATCATATTTATACGACATATTTATTTCACATTTCTATGGATTATCTTTTAAATCAGCGATGTAAGAGAAATAATTTTTTTTTAAGCACACACACACAACTACAAAGATAATTTAAAAAATGTAACTTTAAAATCAGGGAATTTTCTGGCATTGGCATTTAACGATGAGAGTATCTGTATCAACGATGAGAGTATCTGTATCCTGTTTAAAACTGGTAATTTTAATCCTATAAAGTCACTTTCTATACATAGTTTGTTTTTGTACCTGGTTTTCAAAAATAGCAAAGTTCAAAAAAATATGTTTACACCGTGCTGAACTCCATGAAAGATCTCAAAGCAGATTTAGGCATTTCTGAATATTCTATTCGTGTGTTCATCTAGAAGGAAATAAAGGATTTAGCCTTGAAATTGTTATAATTTTTAAACAGATGAATTAAAAGATATACTTTTGTGACAAACTTCTATTATTTCGCGATCCACCAAGTACCCAGCGTGACCCAATAGTGGGTCACAACCAATAGATTAGAAACTACTATTTTAAATTATTGTTGTCAATTTTAAGGCAGTGCAAATAAAAATATTTAGCAACAAAATTATTTTCACGTGAATTTTAAAAGATGAATAAAATTTTAAAATAATAAAATCAATATGCTTTTAAAACAGTAAATAGGAGAAATCACATCATGTTTTAAATGACCAAACAATAATATTGCAAAATAAATTAAATTTACAAATATACGTACACGGAGCATTTATTTTTTATTTTGAGATGGTCTTTTATCATTTGTTGTGAATTTTAAGACAGTGCAAATAATATTTCCTTTCTGAAAGAAAAGTATTTTTACGTGACTATTAAAAAAGAAAGAAAACTTTGTGGATAATTATGCCAGATTTAAAACTATGATACTTTTAAAATGTCTTATTTAAAATAGTTTTTTTATACCGTTTCTGAAAAATGCCGAGACGCAAAGACTCTGTTTACTTAATTCATTGTACATTATTTAATTGAAAATGTTTAACTGATCTTATTTAATCAAAGATGAAAACAGCCATTAGATTTTTGAAACAGAAACTGATTCGAATTTAAAATTCCCCAATTAAAGGGGAATGAAGGAAAACATGTTTACAAGAAGATCGCCACTGGTTTTTTAAATATAATTCCATTTTTCGTAATCATTTTAAATCCGTTCAAATTAGCATGTTTTTAGAGTCTAATGTGTCGGAACGGGGGTTGATGAGCGCAGCTCGTAGAGGGCAGAGCCCCCTAGTTTTATATATAATATGTATTCATGAGGATATCAGAATTTTTCGCATTGTTTTAGCGGGAAAAATATGTTTTTCGAAAATCATTTTTAATATTAGGATGCGATTGTCAAAACAAAAATGGAGATGACATAGTCACGTGCATCATAAATCGTAAATATAATTGTTTACAATAATATTGCGATATCTTGCTAAACTTCATTTTTCGATTTTATCGCGCGTTTTTAAAGTCGTGAAACAAAAGAAAATTTCCCCATTTAAGCCTAAAATTCAGCAACTTTCAATGATTTTGCATGATTCCATTTATTAAAATAACCCCTCTAGCCTTTATTATACCGTTATTTTCACATGTTTGGGTAATACGCGGAAAGAAAAGTTGTTTGTTACAAGGTATTTGCGTCAAATCTAAATTCATTAGTTCCGCTTGGCAGAAGTTCACGACAACGTCTATTTTCAAAAATTTGTACTGCTAATTTCGCAAATTTTTTCTACTTTAAACAATATGAAACCTTTATTTTTCTCATCTGTTACAGAAATATAAAATGTAAAAGCAACATGATTTTATTCTATCCTTTTTACCAAATAATTCTATTTTTTCAAGATATAAAAGAAGCATTTATAAAAAGTTGCTACCGTATATGAGATTTTATTCAACTTATCCTTCAGTTACAGGCAGGGCACGACTAAGGCTACAGGGGAGGGGGTGGGAGGAGGGTAAGCATCATTCTGTTAGGGGCCCTTCTATCTCCCTACAGAATTTTTTTGTGAATAATGTGGAAGTGGGTAGTACTAAACTTCATACATATTGTACATATGCAAAAACTTTGTACTCACTACACTGTAAAAAAAAATCAAGAGGTTACTAAAAATTTTTTAGTAAATTTGTCTTCCACAGAATTTTTTAGTAACCATTACAAAATTAGGGCCACACCAAGTGAGTTTTAGTAATAGCTATTAAAAATGTAAAACTATTAACTCTATTCGTTGCTAGCTTTTTTCTAGTAATTCTTTCAGATTCCTTGAAACCGAGTAAGATTACTAAAAATTTTTTAGTAATTACAAGGATCAATAAGATTTTTTTAGTAGATCGACCCTTTTTTTTTTACAGTGTATAGATCACATCAGTATACAAGATATCCCGCAAAAGAGATGGTCATAGATTTAAGAAAAAATACTAGATTGATAATAATAGAAAAAAAAAATGATACGATTAATTGACACAAGTATTTCCTTGCAAACTTTTACTTTGCTTGTCTACCTACGTTATGATATAAGAAAATAAGAAGAATAAGGCTCTAAATTGGTCATATAAAATGTTTTTAACTTTTCACGTTACGAGGAAACATTAAAATTAATTTCCTTTAAAAACCACAGAATATTAAGTTGTTGTAATTAAATTTTAATCACTAATGATATAGTTTGTTTTTTGCATGTGTGGAGGAAATACTGGAAGCAGAGAGAGAAAGTGGGACCACACTGGCTTCCTAAATATTTGAAAACATATGAATTTTGGTCACTTTTGGCATTCAGTACCCTTTTCTGAAAATCCTGATTTCTCTCATAGGGACCCCTTAAGGTGGGGAGGGGGAAGCGGCATCTGCCCCGCATGCCCCTGCATAAATCGGGTCCTGGTCACAGGTGTTTCTTGATTGGCAGATAAGTAAATGTTGCTGTTTGTATATCATACAGGATACAGGGTGACGAGAAATAAACGCCCCAATTTGAAATTTCAGTAATTCATAAATTATAATAAATATGTATATTAAATGAGTGATATTTACCTCGGGTAGGTCTTAAATTTCATGCATGATAAATTTAGAAATAGTTCGAATTTCCGCCAATAGATGGCAATGCATAGTCTCAAAGTACAATAATGCTCAAACTATCACTGTATAACCAAATCTCATATTGCATTATTTATTTCATTTAAAGACTGAGACACAAAAAGAGAATGATATTTTTGAAATGTATTTAATAATTTTTGTTGTTCGAAACGGTGAAGCGCCATCTATTGGCGGAAATTGGAACTATTTTTAAATTTACAGCACATGAAATTTAAGAGCCATTTGATGTAAATATCACTCATTTCTTATTCATATATATTATAGATAATGCATTATTGAAATTTTCAATTCGGCACGTTTTTTCTGATCATCCTTTAAGGTAAGATGGAATGGTTTTCCAAACTATTGCTTATCCTAATTAAATCACAGTACAAAACGAATTCCATGATACACTTTAACTTTCGCATAATCAATACGAAATTGCCATTGTAAGTTTGGTGAGACTACGGTAGATTCGGGATATCTGTCTATCCACAGAAATGCACTTTTCATCTAAAAAATTACCAGAATAAGCAGTTTTTATCTGAATTTCCGAATATCATTGCATAACACTGTGTTTAATTTGATGCTTCTAATTTTCGAAACCTTTCAAGAATTTTATATGTTTATAAATATTTAATAGCCGCCTCTTGGCGACCAGCTTGCTCTCCCTAAAATAAAATTATTGTATTTCAAATGTAATGAAAAAAAAAAAAAAAAAAAAAAAGACGTGTAATTTAAGCGTATCTGATATATGTATTTAAATTTATGTGTTTTAAATAAAAATCATATGTATTAAAAGAAGTTTATGTGGAATTTTAATGATATGGAAGTTTATATTAAAAGAAGAATATTTTATATGACGATGGAAACCTATTTGATGATTGAACCATCTGTCCCTCAGCTAATGTAAAAGTAATAAAATGGCATATGTAATGTGGAGTGGATAACCTGGAAAAGTTGATGGCAGTCACATGATTTAGGCTTTTATCATACAGATGTAAATTTAAAAAAAAATAAATTGCGAATTGTAAGATTAAACAAAATAAGGTTAAAAAGACAATGACTTGCAAGAGCTGACGCTGAGGCTCCTGATCTGCAGATATACTAACAATTATATTTTCGTAGATTAAAAATAATTTGCCCCCCTTTTTTTACTTTTAAACAATGTACTGTACAACGGCATAAAGATAATATATTATTACCATATGCATACAAATTTCGGAATAATGCAAGTTGAAAATAATTTAAAAAACAGCAGTTGGCATTTTTAATTCAACTTGTCATCATGCAGCGATATTTTCTACTTGCATATTGTGATCAAAAGTGGATTTCAATAAATGAAAGTTAAAATTCTAGTTCTAAATTCACCTTGAATCAAATAATTGAAATTAATATAAAAAGCACAAATAAATGTACTGTAATTATTTTTAGGTACAATTTTCGAATAAACGCGAAGAAAAATAACACCAATATTTAAATTCCTTCTGAAGTCAGCCAAGCAATGGCCGAAAACATTTCGATTATTTTTAATGGTTTTAAATATATTTAAGGCTGATCTCACATGATCTCAAAACGTTTTGACACATTTACAAAATCTTTTTTTTTTTTTTTTTTTTTTTTTTTTTTTTTTTTTTTTTTTACGGAAAGATATCAAATTGGAAGGCCTGAGTATCTGGAAGTGATTTGAAATCGAACTGTGTTTTTCATTTTTTGATCAATTAATTATCTATTGAATTATAAGCGGTTTTGATCAATGACAAAGGCATTTTCCATCCTTACTTGAGCTATTTTTCTTCTTTTACTCGGTAATTCAGTTCAAAACATCAGTTTTGACACTATTTTTTGAAAGATCTATATTGCATCTGTAAGGAAAAAAAAAAAAAAAAAAAAAAAAAAAAAAAAAAAAAAAAAAAAAAAAAGATTTGAGGACATATTTAATATTTTTAAATGCATTTTAAATAATTTTATATTACATGTACGCAAGTAATTGCAATGCAAAGTAATTATTAATATATTTATTTGTGATTTTTATATGAATTTTAAAAGCGGAATTATTTTTGGATTCTTTCGGAATTCAGAGGAGCAAGGTCAATAGGAAATAGCAAAGATATTTTTTGACCGATAGAGGATTTTTTTCTTCTCTTTCTTTAGTTTGCGATGGAAATATAGGAGCATATCTATTTCGTCAAATGATAGGCTTCTGGTTTCGATAGGAGCAGAAAGAGAAAAAAAGCTGATCGGATGACATTACTATTTTTACTGCAAAAAAAGGTTTATTTTTTGTTTCTATTCTTTTATTTAATTCAAGCCAGTTTTTGTATGTAAGGGGCCGTTCATGTATTACATATGCTTATGTTTAGTCATTTTGCATTCCTTCTCCCCCTTTTGTAAAAATAAATAAATAAATAAATAAATAAATAAATAAATAAATAAAATAAACAAATACTGCCCACCTCTTCTCGCTTATGTGAGATTTTATGACATTCTAACATCAACACTGTTTGAAATAAAAAAAAATACATATAGTGATAAATTATATTATTAATCCAGCAAATTTACACTACCTCGGAGTTGTGGTATTCAACAGAAAATAAAATCTGTTTAATATATTGTTATTTATTGCATTACCCCTTGGGAACGAGCGACACGTATACGTGCCGCAAAAAGGCTTAAAATTCGTTGTTTATCTCCACCAGTAAAATTTTACTATAAAATTTGCCTTAATTTAATCGAAGCATTTTCTCGATTTAATTAGACACAAATTTATAATTTTAAAAACTGGTGACAAAACTTTAAATATTTCGTAAAAGGCTCTTGAAGGGGTTAACAATTCTTAGAACACAAAATTATTTTCAATATATTATTATAGGATGGACGAGAACTCACTTGAAATAAAAGCTGATCTCTGACGGACACATACATTTATTATAACGAACGGACAAAACAAACAAATACAAAATAAAACATCAAATCGCTCTTCGTGATTATTCACAACATTCTTTATCAAACATCAATTCGTCGTAAATATTTTATAGTTTTTTAAAAGAATCGTCCTTTTTACATCGTCGAAATCTCCGTCTTAGTTCTTATCAACATCGTTTGCCGTCGTTGAAAACATTCTATTTTCTTTCTTCTTTCACCCGTCGTCACACAGCTTCGCTACCTTTCGGTTCTTTTTTAATCTCGACGCAGAGTTCCGGTAAATGAGTGGCGGAGGGAAATACAGTCCAATTCAGGTGCAACGGAGAGTGTATCCCACATGCGAGAGTATATCCCACATTATTATTTATCGTATTAAAAGGGAAAAAAACACTTTAAGAAATACAACAGGCTTTAACTTATTGAGGCACATAACTGAAATTTTTAACAAAAATTGATAAAAACATTACATACATAACATTCCATATTAATCATATGTTATTAATTATATGTTATGTGTTTGAGGTTCACATTTCTAGTCTCAAATGTTATGTGTTTGAGGTTCACATTTCTAGTCTCAAATGTTATGTGTTTGAGGTTCACATTTCTAGTCTCAAATGTTATGTGTTTGAGGTTCACATTTCTAGTCTCAAATGTTATGTGTTTGAGGTTCACATTTCTAGCCTCGAATGTTTTGTGTTTGAGGTTCACATTTCTAGTCCAAGATCTTTGAGTCTATGTTTCTGCATTGTCTATTGTTGGAAATTATCATTAATAAACTATCGCTAATGAATTACGAATAAGATCATTAATGAATCGAGTGAAATTGAGTGCGTTAAACTGACACAATACTAATTAAATAAACGAAAAATGAAAATAAAATAATTTTAATGTATAGGTGGGCTGAACTGTTTCTTGTTTCTAGTTCTTGTTTACTCTACATATTTTTTTTCTTAAGGGTGTATTCGAAAAAACGCTTTTCCACCTTCAACAGCCCGAAATTTTGCGATACAATTTCAGACACATTTTTAAAAGCAGAAACATGAAACTTGATGAGGGGATTTTTGAAGAGACGTATAAGGTGCCGTGTGATGTCTTTTTACGCTCAATTGATTAGAAATTGATTTATGAGCAATTAATTTTTCAGGAAGACCCTTTTTTTCGTTCGCAGAACTCCCGCTTTGGAAAAATCGTTTCGAAATGCCGTTTTTGATTGCTTTTTTTGCAATATTTTCTGCATTTATCAAAGAATCGACCATCACGGCACCTTGTGTACTTTCTAAATAAGACAATTTGCCAGTTTGATGTATATGAGACCAAAACTGTATTTTAAAATAAAATCAGAAAATAAGCAGTTTGAATCGAAATACACCCTTAAATCATTCAACATACGCACAGAACGCTCATCTAAATCATGTTTTTTTTTTCTTTTTCCTTTTTGATTAAAGTGTGGTTGCTTCGATGTCTAATAGTTTACATAAAAATTCTTGTCCCCCCTCCTTCTCCCTCTTGTCATAAAAAAGCAGACACTGAGCCAATTCAAATATATTAAATTCCATTTCTAATTTCAAAATGCTACTGTTTTCAATTGCTCTTTCATACTGATATTGTATTACTATTGTATATTAATTACGATTTTTGATGTAAATTTTAAATAAGAAACATACAAAATAAGTAAACGAATAATTTTTATTGTTATGCTCACGAATGTCATTAAAACACATAGTTAAGGGTGTATTTCGATTCAAACTGCTTATTTTCCGATTTATTTCTGAATTCATTTTCGCTCTCAGATGCACCAAACTTTCAAATTGTCTTATTAAGAAAGTAGACAAGGTGCCGTGATTATCGATTCTCTGATAAATGTACAAAATATTGCAAAAAAAGGAATCAAAAACAGCATTTTGAACCGAATTTTTCGAAGCGGGAGGTCTGCGAACGAAAAAAAGGCCATACTGAGAAGGTTATTGTTTATAACTCAAATTCTAATGAATTGAGCGTAAAAAGACATCCCACGGCACCTCATAAGTTCCTTCAAAAATCATCCCAGCAAGTTTCATGTTTCTATTTTTAAAAATATGTCTGAAATTGTATCGGAAAATTTCGAGCTGTTGAAGATGAAAACCGTTTTTTTCGAATACACCCTTAAATCTTATTATTATTATTATTTTAATTTGTTCTATAACATAGTGCTTTGTTTCTGAACAACAGTATATGTTTACATATTACGTAATACATGTGACCAAAAAAAGGAGAGCGTATTGTGAAATGAATACTTTGTGACAAAAAGGGAGGTGACGGGTCAAAAATATTGAAAAAGTGTGACATCATTTATGGACATCCCCTAAACGTAAAAGTGTCCATTTAGAAACAAAAAGTTACTTTAAGGGTGTATTCGAAAAAACGCTTTTCCACCTTCAACAGCTCGAAATTTTCCGATACAATTTCAGGCACATTTTTAAAAGTAGAACACATGAAACTTGCTGAGGAGATTCTTGAAAGGACGTATGAGGTGCTGTGTGATGTCTTTTTACGCTCAACTATTTAGAATTTCAGTTCTAAACAATTACCTTATCAGTAGGACCCTTTTTTTCGTTCCCAGATCTCCCGCTTGGGAAAAATCGGTACGAAATGCCCTTTTTTATTGCTTTTTTTTTTGCAATATTTTCTGCATTTATCTAAGAATCGACAATCACGGCATCTTGTGTATTTTCCAAATAAGACAATTTGCCAGTTTGTTGTATTTGAGAGCAAAAATGAATTCAAAAATAAATCGGAAAATAAGCAGTTTGAATCGAAATACACCCTTAAATCGTCGAATACCAACAGTTTTTACTGACAAAGGCGAAATAGAAATTTATTTCTCGACCGTTTTGAAATTCAGAGGTGAAAGGAGAGATAAAAGATAGCAGAATCATTTGACCGAAATAAAGTTTTTTTTTTCTTTCTCCCCCTCCTTGAGTAGTTTTGTGATGGAAATAAGAACATATCCATTTCGTCAAATTATAGGGTGCCCGGATTTGTCAGAAGTAAAGTAAAAAAAAAAAAAAAAAAAAAAAAAAAAAAATCGATAGGGTAGCAAGGTTATTTCTGCAGACGATGAAGTTTGATTACTTCTAATTAGAAGCATAATCTTTTTTAAATAAAAAATAATATTTTTAAAGCTGTTCTCAAATAAAAAAGGGCAACTTTATGATTTAAGTTTTAATTCATTTTTGTTAGCAAATGCACGAAACTAGTAGTGTTTTTGTTCAGAAACTAACAAATCAAACTCATTTTCTGTTTTTCTTTTCTTTTCTTTCTTTCTTTATTTTTTTTTTTTTCTTAAACGCAATAAGTTTTTAGAAAATAGTGTCAAAGAGGCTATTTTGAACCGACTTTATTTGCAAAAGAGGAATAACCACTCAAAAAGGGAAAAAAAAACGTGTTTGTCATGTAATCAATAGCGTAACTCAGTAGGTAATTTATTGATCAAAAAATGAAAAATTCAGTTCGATTCCGAATCGCTTCCATGGTCAATTTTTCCAGTTTTATATATCTTTCCGTTAAAAAATGAATTTGTAAATTACCGTAATTTCGGGTGTATAAGCCGCGGATAAAACAATTCTTTTTGGACCCAGAAATCTTATTTAGTGATTGAAGACAAATATTTACGGCGATCTAACTAGTTATATTGGTTTCTTAAAAAATTCTGGGTCGAAAAAGAATTGTTTGAGCTGCGGCTTATACACCCGAAATTACGGTAGTCAAAACGTTTTGCGTTTGTGGATCACAGCAGTTGAGAACAGACTTAAAAACAGTTTCTCGATAAAGAACAAAGAAAAAATACATTTACTCATCAATATGAACATATCAGAAGGTACATTTACGGATTAATTTTTAAATATAAATGAATTACGTTTTGAGCATGGCTATTGAAAGAATCTGCCATTTAACCTTTTCTTTATCCAATGTTAACAACGTGAAAATAAAAATCACAAGTATTCTAAATGGTGTATACTAATTGTTGAACAGGTAAAAAACTAAACAAAAATTAAAAAATATATAACAATCGAAGTATCAGTCTATGAGCATGTTCAGGAAATAGTTGTTACATTGCTTTTAAAGAACAATGTCAATCGGATTTTACTATTATTACTAGCGAGCTACGCCCGCTAGCTGGGCCACTTTTTCAAAACGAACCTCGATATTAAGCAGTATATAATAAGCAAAGAAATTCATTTAATAAGCAATTTTTGTGTTCGAATCCTCAAGCACAAAAAAAAAAAAAAAAAAAAAAAAAAAAAAAAAAAAAAAGTAAATTAAAGAGCTATGGTTGTTATGCGCTCATTATCCCGTTAAAAATATGTGATTTCGCACAGTGGGCGCTACGCGCCATAGTCGCCATCGTCCCGTTAAAAATATTTGGTTTTGCACGGTTGCCGCTGCGTGCCCATAATACATTTTCTCGTATTTTTTGGTTCACCAGAAGCAGACTTTTACGCATATTCTGAATATGTAATCAGTTTTTTTCTACATTAAAAACTGTCTGCATGATGGTTTAAGAAAAAACGCGCAAAAAAAAGTTTGGGTATTAAAAACTGCAAAAGACTGCTATAAAAAGAAAATAAGTAATTTCATTAATATCACAAACAACATAACTAATAAATAATTTTGACAGCTCGTTTTCCGTTTGTACTAACAGAAATTAGTATTAATCGCGTAAATCTTAGGTTACACAATATTCGTGTATGCTACCAAAAAGAAAAAGTATGAAAATGAGCTACAACGATTAATACTCACATACAGAATAAATATATGAATAGCCAGTTACATCTGAGATCCTCAAAATATTAATTAGCAACACTATTACCTCTTACTGAACATATCTTGCTGTGCTTAAATAGTTGTACTTATTATATTAATTAAACCGTTTTTAACATTTTTTACCAATCAGCTATTTTTCTCTTATACATTCTTTGACAAAATGACACGGGAGAAAAAGGGGTTTTCGGCTGCTTCTTCTTTTAGCCAAAGGGGAAAAGTTCTGGTCGATCACCGCAAGGTGGCGCAGTGTTCTGCCTGAGAGGTCCGTTTGAGCCCCGTTTGGGAAATGTGACGTTTTCCGTTCCGATTCCCGACCGGTTTTTAATTCATAACTTTTTTTATTTTGGTCCCACGGTCTCGAAAACGCCCGAAATGACTTCCCCGGAATTTTTCGAATCGAAAGACACCTCTCGCGACTTCCAACTCGCCCGCGTTGCGAACTGTAATCGGCTTCAAGCAGACAGACAGACAGAGGCGCACGGATTTTATTAGTATAGACTAGCAAGCTACGCCCGCTAGCTGGGCCACTTTTTTCAAACGAACCTCGGTATTAAGCAGTATATAATTAAACAAAAACATAATTTGCAGAACAAATTAAAAAAACAAAATTTATTTCCTGCTCTATTTAAGCCCGAGAAGGGACAGATATTAAGATATTTGAATTATTTATTTCTACATTTAGTATTAAATTTTTGTATCAAATAATTTAAATTATGTGAACATTAAAAAAATTAATAATGAAATTCAAACATTATGATACTTAAAAACCCTAAATCTTAGATTCCGTTCAAACGAAATCGAAATAAATCTTAGACTTTTTTTGAACATTTGCTTTTTAGGTGTCTATTCTTCTTATCTATACCTATCGTAAACATTATACAAAATCTGCAAAACAAATATTTGCAAGTTAAGTTTGGAAAAAAGTTTAAGATTTATTTCGATTTCGTTTGAAGGGAATCTAAGATTTAGGGTTTTTAAGTATCATATTGTTTGAATTTCATTATTAATTTTTTTAATGTTCACATAATTTAAATTATTTGATACAAAAATTTAATACTAAATGTAGAAATAAATAATTCAAATATCTTAATATCTGTCCCTTCTCGGGCTTAAATAGAGCAGGAAATAAATTTTGTTTTTTTAATTTGTTCTGCAAATTATGTTTTTGTTTAATATCTCAAGTTTTTTTATAACTACTGCATTCAGATGAGCTCATTTCAAAATGAACTGGGAGTACCATCATCAGGACTTCCTTTAAGTGGTATCGTATCACAGTTACTGATGTAATTTACCCAGAGACATATAGCTAGAAGTGAACTATGGAGGGGGGGGGGGGTACGCTCAAGAGAACGTCTGAGGTACTCATATTTCTCTCTCTCATCCTCTGACGCAAAAAAATATATTAGTGCATATTCACATTGTAAGTTCCATGCTTCTTATTAAATTGTTGCAATAGCTCCATTTTATGCTAAAAAAGAATATGGTGATGAAAAATTTGAGTGTATAACTAATTCAAGATTAAACATCATGTTCAAGCAGGATGAGCGAGTGTTGAAGCACTTTAGTTACAATTTAGCAATTCTTCAAAACTGTGAAAGGGCCTCAAAGTTAAATTAGATTTTTGAAAAAAATTTTATTTGATGAAATACTAACTATTACGTTTTCCCCTACGTAGGAATTTCCGATTTATTTTTCCAGATCTATACCGATCATGATACCTAGACTCCAAAACCACCCCCAATTAAAAACTCTATCTCCGCGGTATCTACGTAGATTTTCATATCTCCAGTGGGTTTTGCACAGATTTTCATTGATCCATTTCCAAATCGTTAACTTTTTTTTACTATCTAGAACTGAATTCCGTACATGCTTCCTGTCTTGATACCAAATATTTCAAAATCTCTGTTTCATGTCCAATATGACGTCATAAGTGTCTAGTATAATTCTAGACATTCACCTCTAGACAATATAATATTCCTCCAACAATACCTCAAGACATAGTATCAATAAAATGTATTTATTTTTTTATTTTTTGTATTACGTCATATTTATTTATTTTCTGTATTTCTTCACTTAGAAGCTTCTTGATAAATTAATCAATGTTTGAATTGAAATTCTGCCGAAAATTGAAATTTAACATCGACAGAACTTCAAACCGCTATCGGAGCTCTGGGCAGGGTTCAGCGTAGAAAAGTTAGGGATAGATGTCATATATGCAATACATTGGCGCGATTGGAACAAAATCTTATACTATAATGCGAGCAAAAATTGTGTGTGTGGGTAAATTTTATCTCAAAAACGGCTCTAACGATTTTCGCAAAAATTTGGATTTTACCATTTTCGGCCACTAGAAGACCATTGGGCTAGGTCACATGTTAGAGAAAATTCGATTACTGGGTCATTTTGGGTCACAATGGGTCAGGATCAAGCTATTTATATCTAGAGAACGGCTGGATGGATTTTAAGGCAATTTTGTATCCAACCGTTTTTTGGCACGAGAAAACTGTTGGGCTGGGTCACATGTTCGAAAAATTTCGATTAGTGGGTCATTTTGGGGTCATCATGGGTCAAGCCATTTTTATCTAAAAAACGGCTCTAACGATTTTGACCAAATTTTATATTGTATCGTTTTGGATTACAAGAAGACCATTGGGTTAGGTAACATGTTCGAGAAAATTCGGTTAGTGGGTCATTTTTGGGGTCATTGTGGGTCATGCTATTTTTATCTAGAGATTTTCTCACGCAATTTTGACTAAAAATTGCATTATATGGTTTTCGGGCACGAGAGAAACATTGGGCTAGGTTACATGTTCGAGAAAAAATTTTAATGGGTCATATTGGGTCATTAAGGGTCTGGATCAAGCTATTTATATTTAAAGAACAGCGAGATCGATTATAACGAAATTTCGTATGTAACAGTTTTTTGACATGAGAAAACTAATGGGCTAAATCACATGTTTGAGAAATTTCGAATATAAGGGTCATTTGTGGGTCATGATGGGTCATAATGGATCATGTCAAGCTATATCTAAAGAACAGGTGGATCGATTTTAACGAAATTTTGTATATAACATTTTTTGGCACGAGAAAATGATTGGGCCAGATCGCACGTTCGAGAAATTTCAATTAATGGGTCATAAAGGGTCTGGGTCAAGCTATTTATATCTAAAGAACGGCTGGATCAAATTTTAACAAAATTTTGCATGTAACATTTTTTAGCACGAGAAATCTAATGGGCTAACATGGGCTAGGATACATGTTCGAGAAAAAATTTTAATGGGTCATAATGGGTCATTAAGGGTCTGGGTCAAGCTATTTATATTTAAAGAACGACGTGAACGATTTTAACGAAATTTTGTATGTAACAGTTGTTTGACATGAGAAAACTAATGGGCTAAATCACATGTTTGAGAGATTTCGACTATAAGGGTCATTTGTGGGTCATGATGGGTGATAGTGGATCATGTCAAGCTATATCTAAAGAACAGGTGGATCGATTTTAACGAAATTTTGTATAAAATATTTTTTGGCACGAGAAAATGATTGGGCTAGGTCACACGTTCAAGAAATTTTAAATAATGGGTCATAAAGGGTCTGGGTCAAGCTATTTATATTTGAAGAACGGCTGGATCAAATTTTAACGAAATTTTGCATGTAACATTTTTTAGATACGAGAAATCTAATGGGCTAACATGGGCTAGGATACATGTTCGAGAAAAAAATTTAATGGGTCATATTGGGTCAATAAGGGTCTGGGTCAAGCTATTTATATTTAAAGAACGGCGTGAACGATTTTATCGAAATTTTGTATGCAACAGTTGTTTGACATGAGAAAACTAATGGGCTCATATGTTTGAGAGATTTCGACTATAAGGGTCATTTGTGAGTCATGATGAGTCATACTGGATTATGTCAAGCTGTATCTAAAGAACAGGTGGATGAATTTTAACGAAATTTTTTATATAAATTTTTTTTTTAGCACGAGAAATTCATTGGGCTCGGTCACACGTTCGAGAAATTTCGATTAATGAATCATAAAGGGTCATTAAGGGTCTGGGTCAAGCTATTTATATTTAAAGAACGGCTGGATCGATTTTAACGAAATTTTGTATGTAACAGTTTTTTGACATGAGAAAACTAATGGGCTAAATCACATGTTTGAGAAATTTCGAATATAAGGGTCATTTGTGGGTCATGATGGGTCATAATGGATCATGTCAAGCTATATCTAAAGAACAGGTGGATCGATTTTAACGAAATTTTGTATATAACATTTTTTGGCACGAGAAAATGATTGGGCCAGATCGCACGTTCGAGAAATTTCAATTAATGGGTCATAAAGGGTCTGGGTCAAGCTATTTATATCTAAAGAACGGCTGGATCAAATTTTAACAAAATTTTGCATGTAACATTTTTTAGCACGAGAAATCTAATGGGCTAACATGGGCTAGGATACATGTTCGAGAAAAAATTTTAATGGGTCATAATGGGTCATTAAGGGTCTGGGTCAAGCTATTTATATTTAAAGAACGACGTGAACGATTTTAACGAAATTTTGTATGTAACAGTTGTTTGACATGAGAAAACTAATGGGCTAAATCACATGTTTGAGAGATTTCGACTATAAGGGTCATTTGTGGGTCATGATGGGTGATGGTGGATCATGTCAAGCTATATCTAAAGAACAGGTGGATCGATTTTAACGAAATTTTGTATAAAATATTTTTTGGCACGAGAAAATGATTGGGCTAGGTCACACGTTCAAGAAATTTTAAATAATGGGTCATAAAGGGTCTGGGTCAAGCTATTTATATTTGAAGAACGGCTGGATCAAATTTTAACGAAATTTTGCATGTAACATTTTTTAGATACGAGAAATCTAATGGGCTAACATGGGCTAGGATACATGTTCGAGAAAAAAATTTAATGGGTCATATTGGGTCAATAAGGGTCTGGGTCAAGCTATTTATATTTAAAGAACGGCGTGAACGATTTTATCGAAATTTTGTATGCAACAGTTGTTTGACATGAGAAAACTAATGGGCTCATATGTTTGAGAGATTTCGACTATAAGGGTCATTTGTGAGTCATGATGAGTCATACTGGATTATGTCAAGCTGTATCTAAAGAACAGGTGGATGAATTTTAACGAAATTTTTTATATAAATTTTTTTTTTAGCACGAGAAATTCATTGGGCTCGGTCACACGTTCGAGAAATTTCGATTAATGAATCATAAAGGGTCATTAAGGGTCTGGGTCAAGCTATTTATATTTAAAGAACGGCTGGATCGATTTTAACGAAATTTTGTATGTAACAATTTTTAGACACGAGAAAACTAATGGGCTAAGTCACATGTTTGAGAGATTTCGATTATAAGGGTAATTTGTGGTCCTGATGGGTCATGCTAATTTTATGTAGAAAATGGCTCGTACCATTTTGACTATAGTTTGTATTATATCGTTTTTGGGAAAGAGAAAACCATTGGGCTATGACACATGCTCGCAAAAATTTGATTAGTTGGTCATTTTGGGTCATAACGGTTTAGGGTCATTCTAATTATATATAATAACGACTCAAGGAATTTTACCTAAATTCTGTAACGAAACGTTTTTTGTCACGAGAAGATTACTGGGCTAAGTTGCACGTTAAACAAAGTTATATTAGTGGATCATTTCGCTTTATTGCTGAATGCTGTCAAGCTAATTTTACCTAAGAAATGGTTTAAACGATTTTGATTAATTTTAAATTCTATTGTTTTTGTTTACCTGAAGACCACTGAGCTAAGTCACATGTTTGATCAAATTTGATTCGTGGGTCATTTTGGGTAATACGGGTTAGAGTTACGAGAATATGGCAACAGTCAGTAAGTTGGCGATATTTGACACAATACTGGCGAAATTTGGCCGAAAAATCGACTATTAAGCTTACGAAAGCTAAAACACGTATTTGTCGCCAAATTAAAAAATGTCTCCAAATTTGGCTATATCTGGCAAAAAATATTGTCTTTCAGAATGTGAAGAAATTTTTTATACATTGTTAATAGGATTCAAGATGCATGGTTAAACCATTCAGAGTCGAACTAAAAAACTTATTTGGATCGATATCCTTTCGTTGTAAATTTTAAAATAAAGTAAAATTTATGAACATGTGCATACAAACATAGTTTTCTTATTGATTGTTTTTGGAAATACTACTATTATAAATAACATGTTTTACAGTTATAATATATAGTGAATGATACAGTGATAATACTATATCCAGTTGAACATAAAGTTAATTTTGACCGAGTTTAGCTCGGTCACTCCTGCTAGTAAAATTAATCTACACAACATTATCTTATACTATAATGCGAGCAAAAATTGTGTGTGTGTGTGTGTCTGTGTGGGTAAATTTTATCTCAAAAACGGCTCTAACGATTTTCGCAAAAATTTGGATTTTACCATTTTCGGGCACGAAAAGACCATTGGGCTAGGTCACATGTTCGAGAAAATTCGATTATTGGGTCATTTTGGGTCATAATGGGTCAGGATCAAGTTATTTATATCTAGAGAACGGCTGGATCGATTTTAAGGAAATTTTGTATCCAATCGTTTTTTGGCACGAGAAAACAATTGAGCTGGGTCACATGTTCGAAAAATTTCGATTAGTGGGTCATTTTTGGGTCATTGTGGGTCAAGCCATTTTTATCTAAAAAACGGCTCTAACGATTTTGACCAAATTTTATATTTTATCGTTTTGGATTACAAGAAGACCATTGGGTTAGGTAACATGTTCGAGAAAATTCGGTTAGTGGGTCATTTTTGGGGTCATTGTGGGTCATGCTATTTTTATCTAGAGACTTTCTCACGCAATTTTGACTAAAAATTGGATTCTATGGTTTTCGGGCACGAGAAAAACATTGGGCTAGGTTACATGTTCGAGAAAAAAATTTAATGGGTCATATTGGGTCATTAAGAGTCTGGGTCAAGCTATTTATATTTAAAGAACGGCGTGATGGATTATAACGAAATTTTGTATGTAACAGTTTTTTGACATGAGAAAACTAATGAGCTAAATCACATGTTTGAGAGATTTCGACTATGAGGGTCATTTGTGGGTCATGATGGGTCATAATGTGTCATGGTCAAGCTATATCTAAAAAACACGTGGATCGATTTTAACGAAATTTTGTATGCAACATTTTTTTGGCACGATAAAATCATTAGACTAGGTTACATGTTCGAAAAATTTCGATTAATGGGTCATTTTGGATCATAAAGGGTCTGGGTCAAGCTATATATAATTAAAGAACGGCAGGTTCAATTTTAACGGAATTCTGTATGTAACAATTTTTTGACATGAGAAAACTAATGGGCTAAATCACATGGTTTAGAGATTTCGACTATGAGGGTCATTTGTGGGTCATGATGGGTCATAATGGGTCATGGTCAAGCTATATCTAAAGAACAGGTGGATCGATTTTAACGAAATTTTGTATGCAACATTTTTTGGCATGATAAAATCATTGGACTAGGTTACATGTTCGAAAAATTTCGATTAATGGGTCATTTTGGATTATAAAGGGTCTGGGTCAAGCTATATATAATTAAAGAACGGCAGGTTCAATTTTAACGGAATTCTGCATGTAACAATTTTTAGAAACGAGAAAACTAATGGACTAAGGCACATATTCGAAAGCTTTCGATTATAAGGGTCATTTGTGGGTCTTAATGGGTCAAGGTCAAGCTATATCTAAAGAATGGGTGGGTCGATTTTAACGAAATTTTGTAACAACATATTTTTGGCATGAGAAAATCATTGGGGTAGGTCACATGTTCAAGAAATTTTAATTAGTGGGCCACTTTTGGGTATTCTAATTTTATCTAGACAATCTTTTGCGCAATTTTGACTAAATTTTGTATTTTATCATTTTCGGGCACAAGAAAATCATTGGGTTATGACAGATTTTTGAGAAAATTCGATCAAGGGGTGATTTTGGATCATAAGGGGTCAGGGTCAAACTAACTATATCTAAAAAACGGCTCAATCGATTTTATCTAAATTTTGTATCGAATGTTTTTCGGCATGCTAAAACTAATGAGCTAGGCCACACGTTCGAGAGATTTCGATAATCAGGGTCATTTGTTGGTCATGATGGGTCATGCTAATTTTATATAGAAAATGGTACTCACCATTTTGACTATACTTTGTATTATATCGTTTTTGAGCAAGAGAGAACTATTTGGCTTGGACACATGCTCGCGAAAATTCGATTAGTGGGTCATTTTGGGTCTCAATGAGCTAGGGTCATTCTAATTATATATAACAATGACTCAATCAATTTTACCTAAATTTTGAAACAAAACGTTTTTTGTCACGAGAAGGCTACTGGGCTGAGTTGCATGTTAAACAAAATTATATTAGTGGGTCATATCGCTTCATTGCTGAATGCTGCCAAGCTAATTTTACCTAAAAAATGGCTTAAACGATTTTGATTCAATTTTATATTCTACTGTTTTTGATTACCTGAAGACGATTGAGCTATGTCACATGCTTGATCAAATTTGATTAGTGGCTCATTTTGGGTAATACGGGTTAGGGTCACGAAAACATGGCAGCAGCCAATAACTTGGTGATGTCTGACAAAATATTGGCGACATATGGCCAAAAAATCTACTATAAAAATTACGAAAACCAAAACACGTATTTGGAGCCAAATGTAAGAATGCCTCAAAATTTGGCTATATCTAGCAAAAAATATTATCTTTCAGAAATGTGAAGAATTTTTTTATACATTCTTATGAGGATTCGAGATGCATAGTTAAACCAATCAGAGTCGAGCTAAAAAAGTGATTTAGATCGATGTCCTTTCGTTGTAAATTTTAAAAGAAAGTAAAATTTATAAATATGCGCATAAAAACATAGTTTTCTTATTGATTGTTTTTGTAAAAAATACTACTATAATAAACATGTTTTACAGTAATAATACAGAGTTAATGATACAGTGAAAATACTGTATCGAGTTGAACACAAAGTTAATTTTGACCGAGCTAAGCTCGGTGTCCCCTGCTAGTGGATATTATGCCTCACATGCTAACCTGGCTATCGTTCTTTATTTTACTAATAAATTGTTTATTTTCTATTACTTATTTTAAAAAAATTACGTAGATCGTTTGTTCTATAGTTACTAATAAACTTTTTTTTATTTATCTTTATTTTCCTTTTTAAATATTAGAAAATAATTAGAAAATATATATGTGATATGTGTTTGAAAACGAAATTTTCGCCAAATTGGCATAAAAACTGTGCCAACATGGTAAGTATTAGACATCTGTGCATAAAGGTGACGCATTATGAATATTCCAAATGTGCTTAAATTTTATTAACTCATAGAGATAGTGAATCAAATGTTTTATAAAAATGGTACTACTCTATTATCTCGTCGACCAATTTCGCCAAATTCTACAAATCGCCAAACTAATAGCCAAATTATACATGTTGACATAATTTGTATTTTAAATAACGAAAAACCAAATAATTAGTAGAATATTAATAAAAATACAAATAAAAAGTCGAAATAAAAATCACTTAATGACATTTTAAACACGTGAATCGTATTTAATGTTATTGAATGTGACATTAACGATCATCCATTATTGGCATTTAATCTTATAGTTTGGCGATATTTTTTGATCGACGGGATAACCTAGTAGTACCATAAAAATATTAACTTAAAGTATAAAAAACAGCAATTTTTCAACAGAAACTCTTTGCGATATTTTAAAAATTAAATCGTGTAGTATTTTATCATATTAAAATCATCGGAATAATGAATTTAATACAAGTTAATTCGGTACTTGGTTATCCCTTCAACCAATTCCGCCAAATTATATAAGTCGCCAAACTAATAGCCAAATTATACATATTGGCATTTTTTTATAACAAAGTACAAATAAATGGATAAAACACTAGTAAAAAGTGTAAAATAAAATCATTTGATGACATCTCTAAATACGTATTGGTATTTAATGTCATTGAATGTAACATTCACGATCATCCATTACTGGCATTTTATCTTATAGTTTGGCGATAGTTTTTTGGTCGATGGGATAACCAAGTAGTACCGTTGATTTAAATTTGATTTTATCCAATGATTAATTATTTGTAACATTACAAATTTAAGCACGATTTAAAAAAATCGCCAAATCGGGAATTAAAAAAATATATTTGTAAACATTGTTCATACTTGTTTACATTGGATTTGAATATTTAGGTTGATAGAATTGGCGAATTTATTGCAGTGCCGAAAAGTCTTATACCAAGTAGTTGTCGATTCTGCGGTTTAACCTTAGAAAATTGCTTTGTTTGAAGACCCAGTTCTGAAGATTTACTAGTTTCATTACATACCAAGGATGAAATGCTGTTATTTTTGAAAATTTTTATTCACCTAAATTTATTTAGATTTTATTCGGACATATCAGACGAAGAAATTTTTGAAAATGTGGTATAAGTATTAAATCCCGGCGCAAATGTCATAAACGTACTGGGTTTGGTGCAATTTTTTTCTGATGCCAATGTGTCAAAAAACTCGTTTTCAAATACCAGTTACATATATATACTTAAGTTATTTTCTATTATTTTACAGAGACAATAGGTAAAAAAAAAGTTTAATTTACTTATTTTCTATATTTCTTCAGTTAGAAGCTTCTTGATCAATGTTTGAAAATGTCCTTTTATTTTAAAAATCATGCTTCATTTTGCTTTCTGTTGACGATTCTTGTATTTGTACGAAATGTTTGCAAATCTCCGTTTCATTTTTAATATGACGTCGTAAATATACCATTTTTAATTCTTACAAAAGAAAAAAAATCAATTTTATTTTTTATTTATCACGTAAAAATGATTAATTCCTGCAGGAAATATGTCCATTGACCTCTGTATATTTTTTTGATTGGAGGGAATTATTTTTAGCTCATAGGCTATCATAGCCTGTGAGCTTATGTGCTCGCCCGTTCTGTATGTATGTTCGTACGTTCGTGCGTAACGCGATAACTCATGATAAAAATATCCGATCCACTTGAAATTTTGTATGTAGGTATATCCTGACAAGGCGCTTCCCTGATTAGTTTTTGGAGTTCATTCGATATGTATAAGAGGGGGAACGGGGGGCTCATGCCCCCCGTTAGTTGATATAGATGGGATTTTCATGCAGAATTAAGTTTTCAAAATTTAGATTAGGATCATTCTAATGAGGCGATTCCGTGACTGTTATTAGGTGTTCATTGATTAAGTATAAATAGGGGGAACAGGGGTTCTAATGACCCCCCCCCCCGTTAGTTGATATAAATGGGATTTTCATGCAGAATTATGTTTTCAAAATTTAGATTAGGATCATTCTGATGAGGCGATTCCGTGACTGTTATTAGGTGTTCATTGAATAAGTATAAATAGGGGGAACAGGGGTTCTAATCCCCCCCCCCCCCGTTAGTTGATATAAATGGGATTTTCATGCAGAATTAAGTTTTCGTTCAAAATTTAGATTAGGATCATTCTGATGAGGCGATTCCGTGACTGTTATTAGGTGTTCATTGAATAAGTATAAATAGGGGGAACAGGGGTTCTAATGCCCCCCCCCCCCCCGTTAGTTGATATAAATGGGATTTTCATGCAGAATTAAGTTTTCGTTCAAAATTTAGATTAGGATCATTCTGATGAGGCGATTCCGTGACTGCTATTAGGTGTTCATTGAATAAGTATAAATAGGGGGAACAGGGGTTCTAATGCCCCCCCCGTTAGTTGATATAAATGGGATTTTCATGCAGAATTAAGTTTTCGTTCAAAATTTAGATTAGGATCATTCTGATGAGGCGATTCCGTGACTGTTATTAGGTGTTCATTGAATAAGTATAAATAGGGGGAACAGGGGCTCTAATGCCCCCCCCCGTTAGTTGATATAAATGGGATTTTCATGCAGAATTAATTTTCGTTCAAAATTTAGATTAGGATCATTCTGATGAGGCGATTCCGTGACTGTTATTAGATGTTCATTGAATAAGTATAAATAAGGGGAACAGGGGTTCTAATGTCCCCCCCCCTTAATTTATATAAATGGGTTTTTCAAGCAGAATTTTCAGGTTTCGTTCAAATCTCTGAATAGTTTTGGAAGTTTAATGGTTAAGTATAAAAGAGGGGCATAACTGTTTTTAAATTATATAAATGCTAAATGGGTTTTTATTAAGAATTATCTAATTTGCTCTGAATTTTGGATATAGATTTTTTATATGATAAAGCATGTCTTTGATAGTATAGGAGGTTCAATGATTAAGTATAAAAAAAGAGAAAAGGGGAGAGCTGTTTCCCCTTCTTAATTTTTTTTTCGAACGGAATTAACCCTTGAAAATATAAAGCTTTAATGTGCAATTAGTATTTGTAGCCTGTGAGCTCAATGCCTTCAGTTTAACTGGGCAGTATTCTTTATTTAAACAATTAGATCCTTTGAAAAAAATTTGTGGAAGCGCGTACAAAATGTGGGAAAATGTCTAGTAAATAACTCGTTCAATGTTAAATTCCGTATTAAAATAACATTACGGAGTCACACTGGAAATAAATAAAGCATAGCACTGCCGTGCTATGCTTTAATTTTTTTCTTGTACTTTCTTTTTTAAAATGGGTACTTCTAGGTTATCCCGTCGACCAAAAAATTATCGCCAAACTATAAGATTAAATGCCAATAATGGATGATCGTGAATGCCACATTCAATGACATTAATGCGATTCACGTGTTTAAAATGTCATTAAGTGATTTTTATTTCGACTTTTTATTAATATTTTTATTAATATTCTACTAATTATTTATTTTTTCGTTATTTAAAATAAAAATTATGTCAACATGTGTGGTGTATTTAACTGTAACCGCAACTTAAGTAAAAATGTAAATAGAATGTTTTTATGTAAGCGGCAATTGTGTTCTATGCCGATTGTGTGTATCTGTGATCGTCTGCTGTAAATAATGTGTCCGAATTAAATAAGTTCTTTTAGTAAGATGAAAGTTTTATTCTTCCAAAGTATATATCTCTTGCTAATGATGTTAAATCGATATTTAGTTCACATATTAAAATAATATGTGATATCTGGCGACGATGTATGGAATGAAAAAGTATCGGATCCATGTACATTAGATGCTGAAGACTGCCAAGGTAAAAAATTCTTTTTGTATTTATTTTTAAAGAAGATTAAAAATGGAGCAGTTGGTTCAAAGTTTAATAGAACAAAATAAAATTTTATTAGAGAAATTAACCACTTTTGCTGATCCGAAAACGCAAGAAGCTAAAGTTTCAGTTCAATTTGAAAAATTTGATGAAACAGATGAAGCTTTTGATTCTTTTTTAGAACGCTTCGAAGCTTTCATGGATATTCAAAATGTTCCGGATGGCAAACGTGGGAAAGTTTTTATTTCTAGTTTGTCAGCAAAATTATATAATTTGTTGAAAAACCTGCTAGCTCCTGACAATCCTTCCGATAAAGATTACCTTATTCTAAAAAATACATTAAAAACTCATCTCACTCCGACGCCGCTTATAATTCCTAGTAGGCATGTGTTTCTAAATCGTAAGCAACGGGAGGGGGAAAGTGTCAGTGCTTTTATGGCTGAACTTCGCTCCTTGGCAATTCCTTGTCAATATAAACAGGAAATGTTGAGCACTATGTTACGGGATGTTTTCGTAAGCGGGCTGAGGGATAGAGCAATATTAGATAGACTTTTTGAGGAAGATGATATAGATATTGAGAATACCTTGAAAATTGCTTTAGCTATGGAGAAAGCTATGAAAGGGGCAAATGAGATAATAGGTAAATCTTTAGAAATTAAAGAATTAAGCGTGAGGAAAAATAATGAGCAGTCAAAATTTGTTTCGCAAAAGAAAAACTTTGGAAGACAAAATCTTTCGGGAAAGAAAGTAAAAACGAGCTGTACACGGTGTACAGCAACGGATCACGATAAACATTCCTGCAGATTTAAATTAGCTAAGTGTCATTTTTGTCAAAAAATCGGGCACATTCGAAAAGCTTGTTTTGCAGCGAAAAAAGGGTTAAAAGGGAACACGGTAAAACAAAAGCAGGTAGATACCCTGTATTCTAGTGAAAATATTATCCCAATGTATTCTTTTGATTTGAACTCGCTGAAAGAGGAGGAGCAAAGAAAACCTCCAATTATGTTAACAGTAAATATTGAAAATAAACCTGTGAGTATGGAACTTGATACTGGAGGGGCCGTCTCGGTAATGAGCATAAAAAAATTTCGTGAGATTTCGAAAAAAAGAATTCAACCCACAAAAGTAGTTTTTAAAACATACAAAGGTGAAATAATTGTATCTTTGGGTTTTGTTACTGTTGATGTTGAATACAAAAATCAAAAATTTAAATTAAATTTGTATATTGTTAAGGAAAATTTGGATACAATTTTTGGCCGCGAATGGTTATATAGTATAAATTTAGACTGGAATTCTATAAAAGCAGTGAGAACATCTTATGACTATAATTTGAGTAAATTGTTAGAAGAGTATAAAGAGCTTTTTGACGATAAGTTAGGGGAAATTAATAATTATGAAGTAAAGTTGGAACTTAAATCTGATGCAGTGCCAAAATTTTGTAGAGCTAGACCTGTACCCTTTTCTTTAAAAGACAGAACTGAACAAGAAATTGATAGGCTTGAAAAGGAAGGCATCATAGAGAGAGTAGAGACCTCTGATTGGGCAACACCAGTTGTCCCGGTTGTAAAAAGAGATGGGTCTATACGCCTATGTGCAGATTATTCTGTTACCGTAAACCAAAATATTATGGTACAACAACATCCTTTACCAAAATTAGAGGAAATTTTTTCAAGTTTAAATGGGGGTAAACATTTTTCAAAAGTCGATTTTAAACATGCATATTTACAAATGAAAGTACATCCAGATAGTCAAAAGATCTTAACGATAAATACACATAAGGGATTATATGTTTGTAAAAGACTTATGTATGGTTTAAATTCTGCTCCAGCGATTTGGCAAAGATATATTGATGGTCTTTTCCAGGGAATGGAAGGAATCAAAGTTTTTATGGATGATGTTAGAGTGACTGGATCAGATGATAAGTCACACTTAGAGGCCTTAAGAAATTTTTTTCAGAAATGTAAAGATCATGGGCTAAAATTAAATTTAGATAAGAGTAAATTTTTTCAAAAAGAAATTCAATTTTTAGGGCACAAAATCGATGCAAACGATATACATAAGACTGATGAGAAAATTTCTGCGATTTCAAAAGCTCCTAGACCCACTAACGTACAGGAAGTACAAAGTTTTTTAGGGCTTGTTAACTTTTATGGAAAATTTTGTCCTAATTTGGCTACAATAGCGAATCCTTTGTATAAACTAACACAGAAAGGTGTGAAATGGGTTTGGTCAAAGGATTGTCAGGAAGCTTTTGAAAAAATTAAAACTGAAATTTGTTCTCCGCGTGTCCTAATGCATTATGATCCATCACTGCCATTGATATTGGCAACTGACGCATCTCCTGTAGGAGTAGGGGCGGTTCTTTCCCACTCTTTACCTGATGGAACGGAAAGACCAATAGCTTTCGCCTCCAGAACCCTCACAAAAACTGAGCAAAAATACGCTCAGATTGATAAAGAAGCACTAGCAATTGTGTGGGGTGTCAAGAAATTTTATCTTTACCTAAAAGGGAGACGATTTACATTATTAACTGACCACCAACCTTTAGTAGCCATCTTCGGATCGAAGAAAGGTCTTCCAGTTCTGGCAGCGACAAGATTGTTACATTATTCTTTAGTATTACAATCTTTCCAGTTTGACATTAAGTATCGTAATACAAAACAACATGGTAACGCTGACTTTCTGTCTAGGCTGCCTTCCACTTCTGAACAGCTAGACGTTAAAGATGAAATTGATCTATTTCAGTTAGCACAAATCGAAACTCTTCCTGTCACAGCCAGAGACTTAGCCAAAGAAACTCTGTTGGATGCAGACCTCGCCCCATTGCTGAATATTTTACAGAATGGAGGAATTTTAAGAGGGAGAGAAGCAGAATATAGTCTACAAGATGGTTGTGTCATGTTAGGCCAGCGTGTGTGCGTTCCCAAAAAGTACCAGGCTCAGGTGCTTGAAGAGTTACATCATGGTCATCTGGGTGCTGTTAAGATGAAAGCTATCGCTAGATCGTATGTTTATTGGAAGAACATCGATAAAGATATAGAAAATTGCTCAAAGAATTGTGTAGACTGTGCTCGATACAAAACCGACCCACAGAGAGTAAAAGTGCATTGCTGGGAGTATCCTAGTGCACCGTGGCAACGTATTCACATAGATTTTGCTGGGCCTATCTTTGAATATATGTTCCTGATTATAGTACATACTCATTCCAAGTGGTTGGAAGCTTATCCAATGAAATCCACCACAGCAACCAAAACCATCGAATGCTTAAGAGATTGTTTCGCTCGATTTGGATTGCCACTCATGCTGGTAAGTGACAACGGTCCACAATTTACATCATTGGAATTTGAGATGTTTATGCGTAATAACGGTATCAAACACAAGACCACTGCGCCATTTAAACCATCTAGCAATGGGCAGGCCGAAAGATACGTCTTTACAGTCAAACAATCTCTAAGAGCAATGCAAAATTATGGTGGCACAATACAACAAAAATTAAGTACGTTCCTTATGCAATACAGGAAAGCTCCGAACCTCACGACACTTCATAATTCAGCCATGCTTATGTTGAAGAGAGAGATTCGGACGAGAATCGATCTGCTGCGTCCTGATCTTAAACGCAGAGTGGAAGAAAAAGTTCGTAAAGGAACTTATGAATTCTCGGATAGAGGATTCCAAATTGGCGACAATGTCGCTGTACGAAATTACCGACAAGGCGACAAGAGATGGAGGTTTGGAAAAATCGTTAGAAAAGATGGACAGCTACATTACACTGTCGATGTAAATGGCCAATTGTGGCGTAGACATGTCGATCAAATACGGGATGGAGGAGACATAGAGGAAAAAGAAAGCGAGCTCCGACGATCCTTTTCAAAACCTGCCATTCCTGTGCAAAATGCTGATGTTCCGACAACTATACTTGGGGAACGAAGACGTTGAGAGTACAGTTTATACTGTGAATGTTACGCTTCCGCGACAAGAAAAAGTGCGTTGACTATTTCAATAAAATCTCCCTCGGTATCTCTTTTTTCTTCAAAATTTTAATGTGAAAACAATCTATTGACTAAATGCAACTAATTTAAGTTAAAATTTGTCACTATTACGACTTGTACATATAAAATTTATATAAAAATGTATTTATTCGCTTTGGCGAAATTTTGGCGCTAATAAACATGTGTTGTACAAAAATTGCAAACCTTTTTCAGATAACGACACCCCGCGTCGCCTCCAATTTCTGGTCAGTTAAGAGATAATTACTTGAAGAATGGAGTTTTTAATCTGCAATATATTGTTTTTATTTTTGAAACTTTCTAAAATACAGAAACAATATTTGTAGATTTGAACTTATCGGAAAAATTTACCTTATAATCATACCAAATATGACAATAAAATATTAAACCAAAATAAAATAAATAAAAAGGTTTCTATTTAAGTGCTGAGTTTAATGATCGAGTGAAACAGGTTTTTAAGGCTGAAACTGAATCCAAATTTCAGTGATCTTTCTATTTTCGGCCGAAAACAAAAACGAATGTAAAAAAACTATAAAGTAAGACATACATAAATATGCATATTTATTAATTAATTATACGTATTTATTAAATATGCATAGTTATTAATTAATTATATAGCTATTTAAATATACATAATTACTATTAATTAAACGCATTTATTTAGTTAGTATAATTATTAATTAACTATACATATTTATTAAATATACACAATTATTAATTAATTATGTGTGTGACTCAAGTTGACTCGCTATGACTTAAACGCAACACTTTTTATTTTCATAATATAATACGTAATTAATTCAACCATAACACAGAAATATTTTCTATTGTACGAATTTCATTAAATTTATAATTCCCACTCGCATCTTGAGTCAATGATGACTGATAAATTGTAAACAAAGTAGTTCATGGCAATAAATGGTCTCATTTGAGCCGATGCAGCTCAAATCAATGAGTAATGTTGAAAATTTTTGAAGAAACGAGATTTTTTAAATAAAAATAGTTTCGATCAGGTTGAAATGTCAGCAGCATTTTCGCTGAAAACAAAGTTTCGGCGAAACTCAGGTTTTCGGCCGAAAACGAAAGTGAATTATCGGCCAATTACTACAAGGGTTGCAAATAAAAAGTCGGGGAAAGATATTATGCTCAAACATGAATCTTTCTAACGTCAAAACGGAGTCATTTTTCACAAAAACTTAGGCATATGCAGCGCAATGAGGGGGGGGAGGGGTCTAAATAATTGAAAAAAGAAAGTTTTGCTAAAAAGATTACTGTTTTACTATCCTTTTAATGCCAGTAGAAATTCACGTTTTAATATTTATTTTATTTTATTTATTTATTTTTCATTATTATTATTATTATTATTATTAGTTTTTTGTACTTTAAATTTTGAAGTTGCTTTTTTTATTGGCATGTTTTAAAAAAAAATCCTGCGCGGATGTTTTGATTAATTATAAAATAAATAGTTTATCTTATGTCCTTTTTATAGTCTCCTTTTTGTAAATAAATAATTAAAAAAAAAAAAAAGTGATCAAGTCTGCAAACCACAATCATACCCGTTATAAAATCTTTTTGTTTTAATAGTATGTTTTCTCATCGCAATTAAAAAAATATATAAATAGATTTTACATAAAATACAAATGGGAATTCGTGTGTTTCTTCAAAATTGCACATTGAGCAATGTTAGATACCTGGTACACATTACATACATATAACTTTAAACCTGATTATTAACAACACATTTATCGAAGAAAGAATTGCGATTCGTTTACAAAATAATTAAAAAAATATAGGTGATGTTAAATTGGAACAATTTTTATTTTTAACTTTCGAAATATTTTAATTCTAAACATTATTTTTTAAGATGAAAAGTTCTTGGAAAATATGTATGTTATTCTAATTTAAATAATGTGCTTTGATAATAAATTGTCAATAACCAATTATATTTAATCTTTCAATGAAATGACAAGAAAAAAATCTTTGAAATAAGATTTTTGCAAGCACAATTCAAAATTAATATTATGTTGCCAAAATGAGTGCTATAACGCCAGATAGTGCAACCATGTTAGGTCACGGTTAAGCCAAGCCGCCAAGCCAACGGAGTAAAAAGTCTGTATAGGCTTTTACATACTCGCAACTTCAACGTTCCCCAACTGTAGTGCTGAGTTACCACAATCACCCACTAGTGTGGAGGCGGAGACGACTGATCCAACGCCAGTCTCAGTTACTACACAAGAGCATGCGCCACTCAGTGTCCACGGTTCAACTCCAACACCACAACCAGTTCGCCGATCTACAAGAATTCGGAAACCTCCTCAGCGATTGGACTTGTAGTGATAGTTTAGGAAGGGAGGAGATGTGGTGTATTTAACTGTAACCGCAACTTAAGTAAAAATGTAAATAGAATTTTTTATGTAAGCGGCAATTGTGTTCTTTGCCGATTGTGTGTATCTGTGATCGTCTGCTGTAAATAATGTGTCCGAATTAAATAAGTTCTTTTAGTAAGATGAAAGTTTTATTCTTCCAAAGTATATATCTCTTGCTAATGATGTTAAATCGATATTTAGTTCACATATTAAAATAATATGTGATAACATGCATAATTTGGCTATTAGTTTGGCGATTTGTATAATTTGGCGAAATTGGTCGACGGGATATCCTAGAAGTACCTTAAAATGATATAAATTGTTTTGTTCTATTGAAAACGAAATTTTCACCATCAATTTTCGCAAAAATTGCGCCAACGTGATAAGTATTAGACATCTGTGCCAAAGGACAGAGCGTTATGAATATTTCAAATGAGTTTACATTTTATAATTTCATACAAATAATGTATCAAAAGAGTTTTATAAAAATATTAACTTTTGAAATATAAAAAAAAAACAGCTACTTTTCAACAGAAACTCTTTGTGATGTTTTAAAAATTAAATCGTGTAAGTTTCTTATCATTTTAACAATCATAGCAATAATAAATTTAATACAAATTAACTCAAAATTAAATTTTATTCAATGATTAATTATTTGTAATGTTACAAGTTGAGGAGCGATTTTAAAAAATCGCCAAATTGGAAAATAAAAAAAATATTTGAATGATTAGGTTGATAGAATTGGCTAATTTATTGCAGTGCCGAATAGTCTTACGCCAATTAGTCGTTAATTCTGCGGTTTAGCCTTAAAAAAATTGCCAGGAATTGAGTTTGAAGGCCTAGTTCTGCAGATTTACTAATTTAATTACGTACCAAGGATGATATACTATTATTTTTTACTATTATTTTTTAATACTATTATTTTTGGAGACTTTTATTTACCTTAATTTATTTTGATTTTCTTCGAACGTATAAGGCCAAGACATTATAAAAATTGTGGTATAGGTACAAAATTCCGGCACAAATATCATATACAGGCTTTGGTGCGATTTTTTTTCAGATGCCAATGTGTCAGAAACCCCACTTTCAAATACCATTATTTACATATATATTTTTAAGTTATTTTCTATTATTTTGAAAAAACACTAAATAGAAAAAAGCTTAATTTACTAATTTTCTATATTTCTTCAATTAAAAATCGCCTTGATCCATCAATTAATATTGGAAAATATCTCTTTATTACAAAAATCATGCTTCATATTTATTATTTTCTGAAAATGATTCTTTTTCCTGGTACCAAATGTTTAAAAATCTCCGTTTCACTTCCAATATGAAGTCTTAAATATGCCGTTTTTAATTCTTACAAAAAAAATTTCTTTTTAAATCACGTAAAAATTATTAAATGCTACAGGAAATATGTCCATTAATCACTAAAATTTTCATTTTCTTTTTTTTTTTTTTTTTTTTTTTGATTGGAGGAATTTTTTTTTACTCAATTAGGTGCTTCGAAGAAAATCTGTGGCAGCGCGTACAAAAGGTGGGAAAATGTCTAGTAAATAACTCGTTCAATGTTAAATTCCCTATTAAAATAACATTACGGAGTCGCATTGGAAATAAATATAGCATAGCACTACCGTGCTATGCTATAATAAACAAAAAAATTCATTTAATAAGCAAGTCTTGGTGTTCGAATCCTCAAGCCCAAAAAAAGTAAATTAAAGAGCTATGGTTGTTATGCGCCCATTATCCCGTTAAAAATATGTGATTTCGCACAGTGGGCTCTACGCTCCATGGTGGCCATCGACCCATTAAAAATATTTGGTTTTGTACGGTTGGCTCTGCGCGCCCATAAGACATTTTCTCGTATTTTTTGGTTCATCAGAAGCAGACTTTTACGCAGATTCTGAATATGTAATCAGTTTTTTTCTACTTTAAAAACTGTCTGCATAATGGTTTAAGAAAAAACGCGCAAAAAAGGGAGAAAAAGAGGTTTTCGACTGCTTCTTCTTTTAGCCAAAGGCGAAAAGTTCTTTTCCTTCACCGCAAGGTGGCGCAGTGTTCTGCCTCAGAGCTCCGTTTGAGCGCCGTTTGGGATTTGAGACATTTTTCGTTCCGATTCCCAAGGAGCTTTTCAGTGCTGACCATCCCCCCAAACCCAATGACGCTAATTCCCCCCCCCCCAAAAAAAAAAATCTTTATACTTTAACATTAACCCTCTCCCCCCTCTAAACAGAATATCAATTGTAATATCTATTCTTTTCTACTTATAATCTACTGCACATTCAAAAGATAGCGAGTTGAGTTCTTATTTCCCTTATCTAGAATTTAAAGAAAGAAAACACAGGAACATTTCTAGAAATTAAATGTAGAAAAAAATTAAAAGTGACATTAAAAAAAAATCAAGGTTTTCTTTTTAACAGTAAAAAAAAAAAGAAATAAAGAATTTAAAGCTCTTCTCCCCCAAAATGCACTCTTTCTCAAATTCCCCCCCCCCAAAACTAAATTGTATGACGCATCTTGCGTCACCAAACCCCTCTCTGGGCACCCCTGGAGTTTTTAATTCATAACTTTTTTAATTTTGGTCCCACGGTCTCGAAAATGCCCGAAATGACTTCCCAGGAATTTTTCCAATCGAAAGACACCTCTCGCGACTTTCAACTCACCCGCGTTGCGAACTGTAATCGGCTTCAAGCAGACAGACAGACAGAGGCGCACGGATTTTATTAGTATAGACTAGCGAGCTACGCCCGCTAGCTGGGCCACTTTTTCCAAACGAACCTCGGTATTAAGCAGTATATAATAAGCAAAAAAATTCATTAAATAAGCAAGTCTTGGTGTTCGAATCCTCAAGCACAAAAAAAGGTAAATTAAAGAGCCATGGTCCCGTTAAAAATATGTGATTTCCAACTGTGGGCCACGTGCACTTGAAAAAAAAAAAGATTGTGGATCGGAACTATGGTCGCTTCGCGCCCATAGTCCCGTTAAAAATATTTGGTTTTGCACGGTGGTCACTACGCGCCCTTAAGACATTTTTCCGTATTTTTTAGTTCATCAGAAGCAGATTTTTACGCAGATTCTGAATATGTAATCAGTTTTTTCCTACTTTAAAAACTGTCTGCATGATGGTTTAAGAAAAAACGCGCAAAAAAAAACGCAATTAGCGCCGGTAGAAAAAGCGGTTTTCGGCTGTTTCTTCTTTTAGACAAAGGGGAAAAGTTCAGGTTCTTCACCGCAAGGTGGCGCAGTGTTCTGCCTCGGAATTCTGTTTGCGCGCCGTTTGGGATTTGAGACATTTTTCGTTCCGATTCCCAAGGGGTTTTTAATTCATAACTTTTTTAATTTTGGTCCCACGGTCTCGAAAATGCCCGAAATGACTTCCCCGGAATATTTCCAATCGAAAGACACCTCTCGCGACTTCCAACTCGCCCGCGTTGCGAACTGTAATCGGCTTCAAGCAGACAGACAGACAGACAGACAGAGGCGCACGGATTTTATTTGTATAGACTAGCGAGCTACGCCCGCTAGCTGGGCCACTTTTTCCAAACGAACCTCGGTATTAAGCAGTATATAATAAGCAAAAAAATTCATTAAATAAGCAAGTCTTGGTGTTCGAATCCTCAAGCACAAAAAAAGGTAAATTAAAGAGCCATGGTCCCGTTAAAAATATGTGATTTCGCACTGTGGGCCACATGCACTTGAAAAAAAAAAAGATTGTGGATCGGAACTATGGTCGCTTCGCGCCCATAGTCCTGTTAAAAATATTTGATTTTGCACGGTGGTCACTACACGCCCTTAAGACATTTTTCCGTATTTTTTAGTTCATCAGAAGCAGATTTTTACGCAGATTCTGAATATGTAATCAGTTTTTTTCTACTTTAAAAACTGTCTGCATGATGGTTTAAGAAAAAACGCGCAAAAAAAAAAAAAAAAAAAAAAAAAAAAAAAAAACCGCAATTAGCGCCGGTAGAAAAAGCGGTTTTCGGCTGTTTCTTCTTTTAGCCAAAGGGGACAAGTTCAGGTTCTTCACCGCAAGGTAGCGCAGTGTTCTGCCTCGGAGCTCCGTTTGAGCGCCGTTTGGGATTTGAGATATTTTTCGTTCCGATTCCCAAGGGGTTTTTAATTCATAACTTTTTTAATTTTGGTCCCACTGTCTCGAAAATGCCCGAAATGACTTCCCCGGAATATTTCCAATCGAAAGACACCTCTCGCGACTTCCAACTCGCCCGCGTTGCGAACTGTAATCGGCTTCAAGCAGACAGACAGACAGACAGAGGCGCACGGATTTTATTAGTATAGATTTTTAGGTGTTTGTGTTATTTATGAGTGCCGATTATCTGCACGATAGATCACTGAAAAAAAAATGAAATACTCATAAATGAATACATCGATGTACTCATACTGAATTGAGTATGTTTTGATAAAAAATGATCACATTGCTTTCTCCATTTTGAAACATCACATGTTATCAACTCTAAACTAATGATAATTGTGTATCCTTTTAATTGTTTATTTCATTCATTGTGGCATCGAAGATTCTTATTAAAGTAAACATTGAATTATGCACAGTATTTTGAAATAATTTAAAAGTATTTGAAAATAGTGCTCTTGCCATAAAAATATTCGATTTGGGTATTTTGCTTATAATTTTTTCTATTTTTCTTTATAGACAGTCAATTAAACTTTTATTTTTAATAATTTTGAGCAAGAAATAAACGCTAGTGTATTTCTACTTTAATTTATAAGTTAAGGATGTTCTTAACTGATCCGCTCAACAAGCGAAAAACGTTTTGACACATTTACAAATTCATTTTTTAACAAAAAATTATAAAATTTTAATGCCTGACTATGAAAGCGATTTCGAATTAAACTTATTTTTCCATTTTTTGATAATTAAATTACTTATCGAGTTATAAGCTATTTCGATGACGCAATCACCCGTTTTTCTCCACCTTTTCGACCGGTTTTTCTGCTTTCGTCGGGAAATAGGCTCAAAAGTGTCAACTTTGAAGGCTTGTTATGAAAAATCTATTGTGTTTTTTTTTTAAAAACAAAAGAATGAGTGCAATTAGAGAGTTTCTGAGCAACAACACCTGCTATTTTCTTGCATTTCCGAACAAAAATAAATTCATGCATGTGTCACAAAGTTGCCCTTTTTGATTTAAGAACACCCTTAAGGGGGAGTTCATAGCGATATACATTTGAACACAACCATGAAATCAAAAATAAGTACATGTGTGTTCTCAGCTTTGAGTCTATTTGGATCGGAGTTATTTTGAGTATATGAAGTACTTAAAATTAAGTACTTTTTACTCAATTTTGAGAAGCCATATTTTTCAGTTCCTAGGGGGAGTACCCTCCGTGAGGGTCATTCCAAGGAAACCTAACCCGTATTACTCAAGGTTCGAGGAAAACCACGAAAACTCCGAACTTGCTTGTTGAGCAGAGCAGGTGAGAACAGCCTTAAAGAAAAGCAGTTATTTTCTGCCAAAAAAATGTGGATTTTGCATGCTTTACAGAAAAGTCTACATTTTTTTGCAGGGATAAACTATTTTAATGAAAGATTACGCATATTTTCATTAAATTGAATAACTTTCCAATAGCGCCAAAATTAAGTTTTTTTCTGGCAATTTTTTTTTCTGTTTTTTTTGCAATGTTGAATAAAGTTTCCTCATTTTCACTTAAAGAATAAATACTTTTTTTTTTCTTATAAAATATTACTGAAAATATTGAACACTATAAAAACTGTTACTACAAAAACTATTACTATAAAAATTGAATTTTTAATCAATTTTAGGACTTTCAGAATCAGCGAATTGTCGCCAATTAAATTTTATAATTAAATATGAGTATTTTTTCTTTTTTTTAAGTATAAAAATGAAGCGCGTGGTAAAATCTCAAAAGTAATATTTACAAATATCATGTTTCTTTTTAAACACAAAACTGTAAAATTAAAACAACAGAACTTATGCTGAAAAATGTTGGCATAAAGCAAGTTGCAAAATAATTTCAGAATGAAGACGAACATTTTTATTTTAAAACTTATCAAATTCAGCGACCTTTTCTACTTACATGCATGGGGGAAAAAAAATGATTTATTTCTCAACCAGTTTGATATTTCGAGGCGCAAGAAGAAAGAGAGGATATAATGGGATCGACTGACCTATACGAGGGATTTCTTCTTTCTTTCTGCTCAGTTTGCCATGGAAATATAGGAACATATCCATTTCGTCAAATGATAGACTATGCGAGATTTGTCTGAGAGAGAAACAGAGAGAGAAAAAGTCAAGATTCTTTTTGCTGAATTTTTTTCTGTCCAACAGCATAAGGTTTTTTTTTTCTTTTTCATTTCTTCTTTTTCTTTTTTTCATTTCTTTCTTTCTTTCCTTTTTTTTCCCTTAAGGGTGTATTCGAAAAAACGGTTTTCCATCTTCAACAGCTCGAAACTTTCTGATACAATTTCAGACATATTTTTAATAGAAGAAACATGAAACTTGCTGAGGGGTTTTTGGAAGAGACGTATAAGGTGCCGTATGATGTCATTTCACGCTCAATTCATTAGAATTTGATTTATAAACAATTATCTTCTCAGTAGAACCCTTTTCTTCGTTCTCAGATCTCCCACTTGGTGAAAATCGGTTCAAAGTGCCGTTTTTGATTGCTTTTTTTGCAATATTTTCTGCATTGATCAAAGAATCGATGATTACGGCACCTCGAGTACTTTCTGAATAAGACAATTTGCCAGTTTGGTGTATTTGAGAGCAAAAATGAATTTAAAAATAAATCGGAAAATAATCAGTTTGAATCGAAATACACCCTTAAGGCCCCTGTCCTCGCTCGAGGGAACGCTCGCGAGCTAATGCTATTCCTATGGGGAAGCATTTTTCTAATAACTCTTTCGTATTTTGACATTTTTGAATAACTTTTGTTGCATTGGATAACTGAGGTGCATGCCGACAGCGCACCTTTTCTACTTTTTCGATTTTGGTTGCAGATATTTTTTACAAGGTTAGTTTCACTTTCAAAACCGATTTCGAAACTGAAAGTGCTTTTTAAAAAGTATATCTGCAAACAAAATCGAAAAAGTAAAAAAGGTGTGCTGTCGGCATGCACCTCAGTTATCGAATGCAAAAAAAATTATTCAAAAATGTCAAAATGCGAAAGAGTTATTAGAAAAATGCTTCCCCATAGGAATAGCATTAGCTCGCGAGCGTTCCCTCGAGCGAGGACAGGGGCTTTAAGGGTGTTATTATTTAGAAACTAAGTCATCGAAAGACATTTTCCTTTTTTTTTTCTTTTTTACAATGCCGAATAGGCTTTCCTCATTTTTACATAGAGGATAAATAATTTATATAAAATATGATGTTGAATTTTTCGGTTTCAATCAATATTTGGGCCTTCAAAATCAGTGAACTGTCTTCATGAAACATTATAATTCAATATGAGATTTTTTTTTTTTATATATAAATGAAACCCATAGTAAAACCCCATCAGTAATATTTACAAATATTACTTATAAAACTGAAATATTTAAAGAACAGAGTTTATGAAGAATAGAGTAAATAGTTTGATAGCGTTTTACATGCGTTGTACACAATATTCTAAATTGTGTGGTATTTACAATGTGCTGTTAAATTTGGGGAGAAAGTGTTGTGGCAGCACAACACTATTTTAAGATTTTTTTTTTCACCAACACTATTTTATTTTATTTTCTCCAACACTATTTTTAGAACACATTTCTAGATAGCAATACTCTTGCAACCTATTATGAACACATTTCTAGAGAGCAACACTTTCGCAACATATTAAGAACGTAATCAAAACACACAAAAAAAAGTTGGGGGCAAAAAGTGTTCCGAAATGTGTTTCTTTTTGTGTTTGAGAATTCGTAGTGGAGATAAAACAAGCTGCAAAATAATTTTAGAATGAAGACGGACATTTTTATTTTAAAATTTGTCAAATTCAGTGGCCGTTTCTTCTTACATGCAAGGGGATAAAATGATTTATTTCTCAATCATTTTAAAATTCTGAGATGCAAAAAAAAAAAAAAAAAAAAAAGAAAGAGGAGAGATACATATTTTTTTAAGTAAAAGCAATAATTTTTTTTAAGAAGTGTTGTCAAACTTTAAATTTTGAACCGAATTTTTTAACAAAAGCAGAAACACCAGTCGGCGTAAGTAAAAAAAAGAAAAAAGACCCTGTCACACTGTTAAAACTACAAGTGACACATTTGCACCTTTTAGGGGTGAAAGGCTTGTCTCACTGGTGACATCCCTAGGGGAGCCAGAATAGCACCCTAATTAGGGTAAAAAGATGGCACCCCTAATCCTGAGTGCCTAATAATAAAAAGGAATTTTACACTGCTTTTTGCTCCGTGAAGGATTCGAACCCACAACGTCTGATTGCAAGCTCAACGTTCTAACCGTTCGGCTATGGAACTCACCTTCAAAGTCTCCCTGAAATGTTCAAATGCTCTGCAATTCAAAGGTTATAAACATCCGAAATTCAAAACGAAATTGGGATAGCGCATGCACACTGTTAAAAATAAAGGTGACAAACCGGTTGCATTTGGCGCCCAGGGGTGAAAAGGTGTTACTATTTGACACCTGCGGGCTTGAAAATGTGTTTGGGGTGCCATTGAGTGTTTCACGCTCATTAGGGTGCCGCGCAATGCATACCGTTGGACAATTAGTCATTTGCGCATGCTCTGTTACATGTATCCTTGCCCTTCAACTCGCTATCACTGGTGGATCAACACAGCAATTTTTTCTTATGATGACTATCACCGCTATACGCTATCCCAATTTCGTTTAGAACTTCGCTCGGCTAACTTTTGGCGAGCTTTATTATATAAAGCAATCTTTGAATTTCAGGACATTTGAAAATTTCAGGGAGACTCTGAAGGTGAGCTTGATGGCCGAGTGGTTAGAGCGCTGAACTTGTAATCAGACGTTGTGGGTTCGAATCCAACGAGGGCCATAAGTCGGTTTGTATATTTTTTAATTTTTTATTATTGGGCACTCTGGATTAAGAGTGCCATCCTTTCATCCCAATTAAAGGTGGCATTTTGGCTCCTTTAGGGGTGTCACCAGTGAGACAAGCCTTTCACCCTTAAAAGGTGCAATGTGTCACCATTAGTTTTAACAGTGCACAGTGATAGTCTTCGCAGGGCGAAATTGATGTTATGATCCACCAGTGACGGCGAGTTGAATGGGAAAGACATACATCAGAAAGCATGCGCAAATGACTAAGGGGTGAAAATCTTCCAACGGTATGCATTACGCGGCACCCTAATTAGCGGGAATCACTCAGTGAGGGATCAAACGGCACCCCAAACACATTTTCAAGCCCTTGGGTGTCAAATGGTAACACTTTTTCACCCTGGGCGCCAAATGCAGCCGGTTTGTCACCTTTATTTTTAATAGTGCATGTAATCAAAAATCCTTACAACACAATAGGTTATTTATTTCTCAAAAAATGAAAAAATGGTTTCGATTCCAAATTGCACCTATAATTAGATATGCCAATTTTATGATTAAACATAGGCACGCCATGAAAATATGCTCATAAAAATGGGCACGCGTTTTGCGCTTGTTGAGCAGTGAACTTATGCCTTAAAGAATAATGAAAAATAGTATTAAAGCTGCTCTCAAATGCTCTGCTAAACAAGCGCAAAAAAGTTTTGAAATATTTACAAATTCATTTTTTAAAGGAAAGCTATAAAATTGGAAGGATGGACTATGGGAACGATTTGAAATCGAACTGAGTTCTCCATTACTTTCATAATTAAATGACCTATAGAGGTATATAAGTGATTTTGATCACATGCAGAGACGTTTCTCAGCCTTCCTTGAGTATGGTTATTCTGCTTTCGTGCGTAAATTTGGTTCAAAATACCTAATTTGACACTATTTTATAAAATATGTGTTGTGTTTGGTCAAAAAAAGTTAAAAAAAATTTATTACATAGTTTCTGAACAACAATAGCTGCAAGTTTCATGCATTTTCAAAATAAATAAATAAATAAATAAATAAAACTTATGTCATAAAGTTACCTTTTTAGATTTGGGAACAGCCTCTGTCCTGGCCTTACTATATCATCTCTATAAGAAGTCAACTGCTAAAATTTGGTTCAAAATTTTTTGACGATTTTTTTTTCGGAATTTATGATATTCATATTTTGAAAAATCTACCTAAAAAATTTGACCTCATTTCGCATCATTCGATTCATTATAGTTTTAACTACAAATGTTTTTAAAGGGTGTATTCGAAAAAACGTTTTTTCACCTTCAACAGCACGAAATTTTCCGATACAATTTTAGGCACATTTTTTAAAGTAGAAACAGGAAACTTGCTGAGGAGATTCTTGAAGGGACGTATGAGGTGCTGTGTGATCCCTTTTTACGCTCAACTCATTAAAATTTCAGTTCTAAACAATTACCTTATCAGTATGACCCTTTTTTTCGTTCACAAATCTCCCACTTGGAAAAAATCGATTCGAAATGCCGTTTTTGATTGCTTTTTTTACAATATTTTCTGCATTTATCAAAGAATCGACAGTCACGGCACCTCGTGTACTTTCCAAATAAGAAATTTTGAAAGTTTGGTGTATTTGAGAGCAAAAATGAATTCAAAAATAAATCGGAAAATAAGCAGTTTAAATCGAAATACACCCTTAAAGAAGAAGAATTATTTTATAACCACTCTGTATATTTTAAGTTAAACTATGTGGCCAACGATGACCGTCCACTTGCGATTTTTGACATTTTGTTGAATATCTAGAAAAGTACATGAGGAATTATTCTAAAACTCTTAATGTGTGAACATAATACTACAAGTCATATATTTCCGTAAAGATTTTTTTCCCGAAACTCCATAGGCGACCGTCAACAAATTGAAAAAGCACGAATATCTTTTGGATAAACCCTGTCAAAACTAATATAGCAAAAGCATCCAAACTGTAAATTATGATTAAGTGGCTTATTTTAACAAATGGTATTTATTTTTATGCGGATAACATGTATATTCATGAAAAATTAATGTTTTTATAAAAAAGTCCCAAAATTTTCGAAGTTTTTTGCTTATAATTTGCAGAGTTCTTAATATAAAATAACGTTCTTTTCCAAGAATATAACAAGCAATATTATACACAATAAATACCCTGTAATCAGAATTAATAAATAATACAAATTGTTTGAAAAATGAGCAGGTTTACTAAATAATTTTTCACTGCGCATGCGTAAACGCCATTAAAATTTCATTTGGATATTGTGTTAGGTAAAGGTATAAAGCAACTTTTCTAAAAGTTACTTAACTTGAAATATATAGCTTGAAAATTATGAAAATGATCGTCCATAGGATGAGCTCAAAATCCGTTATTCCCAAAATGAAGCAAAAAGATGATGGGCTGTATCCATTTATTCATTGATTAGTGTCACTATAGAATACACAATATGGGACGTAACTACTACATTTGGTTACAACCCCTCATTTTTTTTATTCATTTTGGTAGCAGCGGATTTTTAGCTCATTTTATAGACGATCACTTTCAGAATTTTTAAGCTATGTTTTTGAGACTCACTAAGGTTGCTCTATATACCTTTACCTAACACAATATTCAAATTAAATTTTAATGGCGTCTATGCATGCGCAATGAAAAATTATTTAGTAAACCTGCTCATTTTTCATACAATTTGTATTATTTATTAATTCTGATTACAGGGTATTTATTGTGTATAAAATTGTTTGTTATATTCTTGGAAAAGAACGTTATTTTTTATTAAGAACTCTGCAAATTATAAGCAAAAAACTTCGAAAATTTTGGGACTTTTTTATAAATTTTATTTAATAATGGGTTAATTTCTCTATGAATATACATGTTATCCGCATAAAAATAAATACAGTTTATTAAAATAAGCCACTTAATCATAATTTACAGTTTGGATGCTATTGCTATATTAGTTTTGACAGGGTTTATCCAAAAGATATTCGTTCTTTTTCAATTTGTTGACGGTCCCCTATGGAGTTGCGGGAAAAAATCTTTACGGAAATATATGACTTGTAGTATTATGTTCACACATGAAGAGTTTTAGAATAATTCCTCATGTACTTTTCTAGATATTCAACAAAATGTCAAAAATCGCAAGTGGACGGTCATCTTTGGCCACATAGTTTAACTTAAAATATACAGAGGGGTTATAAAATAATTCTTCTTCTTTAAAAACATTTGTAGTTAAAACTATAATACCCCGTTCACACTATGGATAGTTAAGATATCTCAGGCCTGGAACTCTCTCAGAGAGTTTCAACTCTCTCGGGCTAGATACAGGAACAACCACTCGCTCTCATTGGCTATAAAGTTTCGCTTTTACTGATTGGCTGTTGTCGGCATCTTTATTTCAAGCGCATGCGCATACGTTACCTTTGTTCAGTTCAGAGGTACAGTGACATTCGCTGAGATATCTTAGGTAAGTTTTTCAATGTGAACAGGCATCCAATTCCGGGAGGGTCCACTTCAAACACGGCGACCTTAAGATATCTTAAGTTTGTGGTGTGAACAGGGTATAATGAATCGAATGATGCGAAATGAGGTCAAATTTTTTAAGGTAGATTTTTCAAAATATGTAGAATATCATAAATTCCGAAAATGAAAAATAAAATATGTCACAAAAAATTTTGAACCAAATTTTAGCAGTTGACTTCTTATAGAGATGATATAGTAAGGCCAGGACAGAGGCTGTTCCCAAATCTAAAAAGGCAAGTGGGCGGTCATCACTGGCCATATGGTGTACAACAAAAAAAAGTTTGCATGGGGAGTTTGAATCTACCATTACGCGAACTTTATTATAGCAAGAGAATAAATGTTTTATGAAGCAGATATAAGTGCAAAAACGATATTTATTTTTTACTTTTGTAGCCCCAAATGACTTCTGGTGCTTGGGTTTTGATTCCTGGACTTGACAAGCCAGTGAAAATCGTCGGATCCCGCCAGAGAAACAAAGTTCAAAGATCATATTGCAAAAATAACAAACATAATATTAATTACCGTATTTTCGGGTGTATAGCCCGCACCCCTAAATCGACCAGTGTAGTAAAAAAAGTTCGTGTATAACCCGCGGAGATGCATCGGTGTATAGTCCGCGGGCTATACACCGTTTACAAACGTATATTTCGATCAGGGTTCGAAATTAGAAGCCATTAGTCATAATTTTTAACACAAATTTACCAAATTTTTTCGTGATGCATAATACCTACTGTAATTCGGCTAAAAAAATTAAGATTTTCAGTAACGTAATTTTCGAAAGAAACGCCGCGGCGTTTATGTGTTTTAAGATAAAATTTCAAGCGATGCGGCGTTTACGCGCACTTTTTTGTTTCAAATAAGCGTGATATTTTTTCTGAAATTTTCCAAAAAAAAAAAAAAAAAAAAAAAAAAAAAAAAAAAAAAAATCGGTGATAAATTTAAAGTTTCGGACATAAAATGTATACGTATCTTAGGTCATTGGTTCCCAAAAGGATCGAATCCTCAGAATCGGTCCGAAATGCACCAACTCCGAAAAGAAACGATTCCTCGGACTGTATCTGAAATGAAACGACTCCGGAAAAGTTCGATTCCTTGAACTAATTCCGAAATGAAACGACTCTGTAAAGGAACGATTCTTCGGAATTGTTTCGAAAAAGACCGAATGCTCTGAATCGTTCCGAATTGACATATATCACGTACATTTTTGTTCTTTGCAACAGGGTAGGGTACCAACTCCGAAAAGGAGCGATTCTTCGGACACTATCTGAAATGAAACGACTCCGGAAAAGTTCGATTCCTTGAACTCGTTCCGAAATTAAACGACTCTGTAAAAGAGCGATTCCTTGGAATCGTTTCGGAAAAGATCGACTGCTCTGAATCGTTCCGAAATGACATAAATCACGCACTTTCTTTTGTTCTTTGCAACAGGATAGGGTAGATTTTTTTTTTTTTTTTTTGAAAAATAAACTAAATCTTAAATGATCTTAAATTCAGAATCTTCGAGGTTGGAAGGGTTCCGGATTTTGGACTCTACAAACACAATGGGGTGCTGCAGCACCGATTCGCTAGCAAATTATTTTCTGATATTTTATTTCTGATATTATATATATATATATATATATATATTAGGTCTCGCGTATAAGTCGACCCCCCCCCCTTTGATGTTGTTTTCTTGTCTAAAATTTCACGACCTATATGCTAGTATATACGGTAGCTGTTATAGATCTGTCAGTGCAATACTTGGCGATAATTGCGACAGTTCTTCCAAACCCAGAAATAACTGTATTTAAGCAGAAAAAAAAGCCTTTACAAACATGAGAGAACTCTCTAAATATCGCGGCATAGCGAAAATAATTTCACGATTTCCAATAATAGAAAAAAAATCTTTGTATAACCCGCACCGTGTATAAGTCGCAGTGGCTTTTTGGAAGATTTTTTTTCCTGTATAAGCCGCGGACTATACACCCGAAAATACGGTAATATCGTATATTGTACCTAGTATTTTAGTATACTTTTGCCTAGTTTTGTTTATCTCTGTGTTATTTATGTTGTTTAGTTTTTTTAATATGTAAATTGTTTTTTATCTAAATATTTGGTAATTAAATTATTTTATGCTTCATTTTGATGTTTGAAATAAAACGAGTTGGAACCCGTCGAAATTCGACGAAAAAAAAAATGTTTAATAAGGAACTGTTTCATCAATTTATAATAAATCTACACAATTAGTTACAGTAAAAAATGTATCTTATATTGGTTAGTCTAACTCTCAAACAAATATTATTTTAAGCTAAAATTAACAAAATACTATTTTTATAAAATTCAGTTGTCCAAATTACTAACATTAAACTTTAATCGCATATGTAATCAGTAAAATATAATAATAATCAGTTATTATGATGAAGTTATTAATTGAGGCTCTGTTTGGTATAAATGTGAATAAAAAAATGACAAAATTTATTCCAAATTGACACGATCATATAATTTCCCATGAAATCAAATCCGTCATCTTTTGCATCTTCTCAAAATTTATATAAGTACTTGTTTTATTCGTTTTCACCATGTTTAAAGAATGGTTTTTTAATTTGATCATTGATGGAATAAAAACGAAATAAAACTGAAATTTACTGGATTTTATAATAGACAATATATTTGATAAACGCATTTTAATTTCTTTTCAATTTTAAGAGAAAATGGAGCGATTCTGTTGCCACAATTACAAAATTGGTACTAAAAACTAATTAAAAAAAATTAATATCTCAAAAATAAATTGAGATACAGCTTTCAAACAAATTGCATTTAAAAGTCCATTTTTTTCTATACGATGGTATAAAAGTTTTAAATGTACGAAGTTTAGATGTGTAAAATTTGCTGTAGCAAAAATTGCAAAACCGAAATTACATAGGAAAGTGTTGCCATTCGCAAAATGACGTATGTGTTACGCACAGATACGTTTGACTTTTATAATATAGATATTACTTCTAGTATGAAAATATATTAAAAAACAATGCAGAAGTTTGATAATTAAAAACATTCAAAATAATTTTGTACCAGCATATTCCCATAAAAACAAAATTGAAACAAGAAATTTATTTCGTTCAGGGGGGTAATCTGACTTGAAATTTTTAAATAGTCCGAACTTTCTCTCCCTCAACTCCGACAAAAAAAAAAAAAAAAAAAAAAAAAAAAAAAAAAAGATTTAAAAAAGAAATTATTATTTAATTATTTATCACAATTAGAAACAATAAATTATATATATATATATATATATATGTATATATATTCAAAATCACCAAACAACAAGGAAAATTAGTTAATTTTCAAAATCCAGGGGTGTTTGTTAAATGAATGTGTAGAAACCTTAAAAAGATTCTATACTTCAAGATTTCAACCTATTACAAACAACTTTTATAGACGAAACCAAGAACTTCATTATACTGGCTTTCAACCACAAAATAAATCTTTTATGAGGCTAATATAAGTACATCAACTCTAGACTAAAAAATAATGTTACTTTTTTTCCAGTTATTGTAGCCCCAAACCACCTCTGAACGGGGGCCCACGAACCTGGAACTGACAGGGCAGTGAAGGCGATCGGCGCCTGCCCAGAGGGACGAAGTGTAAGGTGTGGGGAGGGTCGCGGCCCCTTGATGCTCTTTTTCGGCTTCCTTTTATCCCCCCCTCCAGACCTGTCATAAGAACGAGGCAATCGATTTTTTTTTTTCTGCTTGTGTTTTTATTTGAGTGCCGCATCGTAAAAATCAGTGATCACTATACCGGAGGAAGATGCGAGGGTGAAATAAAAATTCGCCCTGTCTGAAGAAATATATACTTGCACACTATAGAACCGATCATAGCGAGCTTTTTTACATACTAAACAGTATCTTCAACGATACGTCTTTCTGGCTCGGTATGTTTTTATAGATACACTCCCCCCAAAAAATTTCTTACTTGCAGCAGTGCTGCCGGTATATTTCTTTCAATTGACAACTATCCCTTTTTACCGTTTTAAGAGGAAAAATATCTGTTAATTGAAGTGAGTCAAGAAAAAGCGAAAGCGGCAGTCGCTGGATTTGAATCAGCGAAGCACAACACCAGTCCCACCGTTATACAAGGCGAACATCAAAACCCAGGGTAGTAGTTGTACAGCAGAAAAACACGACGAAGTAAATGTGTTTGGTTCAGGGTATGGCTAGATCAATTTCTTTAGAAAGCTTTTCATTTTTAAGCTGATTTCGATAAGATTTCGTCTTTAATGGCACAAGGTAGAACTTGTCGAGTTTTGCAGAAAGAAAATATTTGCGAGGGAACTGTTTCTTTGACTTGTAATAAACCTATAAAATTAGTTACAATAAAAATGCATTTCATATTGATTAGTCTCTCATACACATATTGTTTTAAAGTTCATCTAAAGCTAATAAAATACTATTTCTATAAAGCTCAATTGTGCTTGGATAACTTTTTGGTTCACAATGTCACTTTTTTTCTTAGCTGTCAAAATATTTCTATAAAAATCCATGTTTAGTTTTAGATGAAGTATTAAAATTTTACTTCCAGTTCATCAGTTTTTAATACATAAAATATTAAATTCAGCATAGGTTTTAGAGGGTGTACATCAAGTGCGCCTGCTAGTGGGAGGAGATCATAAAGTGCGCCCACAGCTTCAACTCTAACTGATGAAGTGCGCCGGAAGGGGGTGAGATAAGCAATCCACCATTGTATTGAAGGTTACCTTAAGGCCTCTGTCCTCGCTCGAGGAAACGCTCGCGAACTAATGCTATTCCTATGGGGAAGCATTTTTCTAATAACTCTTTCGCACTTTGACATTTTTGAATGATTTTTTTTGCATTGGATAGCTGAGGTGCATGCCGACAGCGCACCTTTTTTACTTTTTCGATTTTGGTTGCAGATATTTTTTTTAAAAAGCACTTTCAGTTTCGAAACCGGTTTCTGGTGATGCCTTTTTGATATTTGATGCCTTTGATAAAAAGTTAATTAAATCCAATTGATTTTTTAAATCATCAGATTTTAAAACATTCACCTTTTATATAAACATTTTAATAACAATTTTAATTTTTCTTAAGAAAGGTGTTATAGTAAAAATAAAATTTTATTTGAAGGTTCCGAAACATGTCAATGTATTTTATTTTTACTACAACACCTTTCTTAAGAAAAATTAAAATTGTTATTAAAATACTTGATGCCTTATTTTGATAAATATTATGTAGCGTATATTGGGTTCTTTCGATCTTATGGTTAGACAACTTCAAACTCTTTTCTCTTAGAAAAGTACAAAATAATTTATTTACAGATCTTCAGAACAACAGAGTCTTCGAAACTCACAAATATTACAAGATATTCCAAAATAACTGTTTAAATCTATCGAACAAATACAAATATAGGTCGCAGAGACTCTTTATACAATGTCTCAACACTATATCACATTCAAAACAACGTAGATAAAACTCAATACATCAAGCAAACTTGCTTGGACAATCTCTAGTAGCTCACTCAATGACTGACTGGTAAATAATAACAACAACAGCTCGTATCGGCTCTCCTATATATAGGCTCGTAGCATGCGCCGAAGTTTCTAGAAACTACTCGAAAAATCCACGGAACAACAAACAATGTATCAGTATATCTAAGGGGGGTTACCATTAAGAGGGTAGGGGTACCATCGCCAACAATCGCCAAGTTTGTCGCCAACTTGGCGATATCTTCATTATTTCGCCAATCTGCCGTAGACATACACTGAAAATAATAGACAAGTTTGCTTGATAACAGAGACAATGTAACTAAAACTAATATTAGTAAAGAAATGGAGCTTAATAAGATTATTTACATTATTTTACAGAACAAACACTAACTATTTACAAAATTCGTAACAATTATTTTCATCCATTCATGCATTTGATATTTTCTCTGAGTCACCAAATAATTTATCCATATTTCTGTTTAAAAATTTGGCTTTTTATTTAAAAAAAAATATTTAAAAAATTAATTAAAAAATATTTTGAAGATGAAATTTATAAAGTCAATTACAACCTATTATTTAAAATGTATTTTTCTTTTATAAGAGATCATTTATTATTGAAAATAATATTTTATATTTATAGATAACACTAAAATCTTAAAATTGTATTTGGAGCAGATGTGTTAATTTAATACTAAATTAGAAAACCGCAATAGAAAATCGTGTGGTTGAAAGTTTTAAGATTCAAGGATGTTGTAAGAGTTTTCCTTGAAGTTTACAAATTTACATACTCACTTTTAAACGCTAAAGCATGTTACTTACAGACATGATTTTGAATTGACTTAAAATTTAATAACCTTTCATGTTTATATAAACTTAATTACATGTTGAATTATAAGCGATTGTTGTTCGATGAAATTTTGTAGCATTATAACATCTGAAAATTCAGTTTAGAGCGCTTTATTGAAATTTAGTTCAAATTCTAAATGCTTTTTAACAGCATTTTGAGAAAGATTGCTTCTTTATGAAAATTGGAAATACCGTTCGATTTCATATTTTTCAAATAATAGTATCTGTCACTCTCATGCAAGTACAAACAAATATGAATTCTGGAATGTAATCAATTTGGGTTTGAAAACAATCTTAAGACTGTATTCTCAAATTGAAAGAAGTTATTTTCTGACACATTTCTGAATTCATTTTTGATCGAAAACACATTAAATTAGAAAGTGTTCCAATTCAGAATTTAATTGAATGACCTTTTTCATTTCATGGTAAACGCATATGATTTTACAGAACATACAGTAAAAGTTGGAGTTTTGAACCAAATTCTTGATTTAGCAGTACGAAAAAAAAAAAAAAAAAATTGTTGTCACTTAACAAGAATGACTTATAACTCTAAGTAATTTATTTATCTGAAAATGAAAAATGCTAATTAAAAATTGCTGCAATATGCCTGTTAATTTCATTCACTGATAAGCATAAAAATGAATCAGACAATGAGTCATAACATTTTGTATTGTCAGCAGGGAATGTGTGAAGTATCTTAAGTGCAACTTAAGATACTAAATTTCTTTACATCCTTTTTAGATGCATGTTTTTCCAATGAGAACGCGATTCTCAGTTTTAAATTCATAAGGAAATTTAATGTTCTTCATCTTCTTATAATTAATTTTTGTAAGCATGTGCATAAGAAAAACATGCGTGATTGTAAGAATATTCAGTAAAAATTAAATTTTATCAAAAAATACAGATTTAAGTTTTAGTTAAAAAACCGCCTAGGATGAACATCTGAACTTAGAATGAAGCATCTGAATGTACAATAAATGAGAAATTAGTTTAAAATTGAAGAAAATATTTGCTTCCATATATAATTATACTATGTCAAATATTTAAAAAATATGTTTCTGAACAAAAAATAATATGCTTGAAGAAAAAAAATATGTATATTGTTAGGTAACAAGTATTATTTCTTCATAAAATTTTCTTTTCGCAAGTAGTTTAAAAAAATTCTCCAATGTTTAAATTTCTTGTGAAAAAATATGTATACGGGTTTTTTATCACTACACTTTTATTTATTTCCCTTTTTAATTAATTTTTTTTCAGTTTGTGCACTTTATGTTGACGGATATACATTTTTATACTGTCCATTATTCTGTGATTTAATAGCTTTTTTTTAACAACAACAAAAAAATTATACATTATTTCATACAATTTTTGTGAGTTGAAGAAAAAATATGATTGATAGACGAAATTGTCGTTAAAGGTGTATTTCGATTCAAACTGGTTATTTTCCGATTTATTTTTTAATTCACTTTTGCTCTCAAACTCATCAGACTCACAGAATCTCTTATTCAGAAAGTACTCAAGGTGCCGTAATTGTCAATTCTTTGATAAATGCAAAAAATATTACAAAAAAAGCAATCAAAAATGGCATTTTAAACAGATTTTTTCAAAGCGGGAGATCTGTGGACGAAAAAATGGGTCCTACTGAGAAGATAATTGCTTATAAATCAAATTCTAATAAATGGAGCGTAAAATGACATCACACAGCACCTCAAACGTTTCTTCAAAAATACTCTCATCAAGTTTCATGTTTCTACTTTTAATAATGTGTCTGAAATTGTATCGGAAAATTTCGAGCTGTTGAATGTGGAAAAGCGTTTTTTCGAATACGCCCTTAAAGCGCCCAATTTAGCGAATTAACGCCAACAGAAAAGAGTCTTTCTAGAAAAAGAAGCTGCCACTTCGTGCCCATAAGTACAAGAGGAAGAGATGGGGGTGACAACGATATCCAGTCACTTTGACGCCGAGCGCACTTCATGCAGGGGAAGGAAAAGAAGGGTCGGTATCGGCGCACTAAGCCGGTCTTCGTTTTAGAAATATTTTGACAACTAAGGGAAAAAAAAAAAAAAAAAAAACTCCTTAAAGAAGAGATCAGCGAAAGAAGAAGATAACGATATTAATTTCCCTAAGAGATATTTTAAATATAAGAATGCATCAAACGGCCATAGACCTAACATTACGGAGGAAAATACGGAAAGTGAATGACTAGCATCCCTAACAGTGGATAGTCAAGCAATATTCTCACATCACGGAAAGACAAAGTTCACAACTGATTTTCAGCTGACTTCTAGTGGACCGGTGTTCAGCGGGGGAAAAAAAATGACTGTTCTCATTGGAAGATACAAAATTGAATTGAGAAATGCCACCATCTCCGCCTAGTAGCAGAATTTTCTTTAGAAAATAACGTTACAGAATTTCTCTAACAAGCATGATTCTAACAGAAATCAAGAATGGGGAGTTACAAAACTGAAAAATTGACAATTTCTGTTTGTTGACGTTGAATTCTAAGCAAAACTTACGTATTTGCTCCGTTGCCAATAAAGATAAATTGTCTTTTACTAAAAATAGTTCTGGAGGACCTATTGTCCCAGCTTAGTCCAAAAGAAATAGAAAAGCGTGCTAAATAGGGTAATGAAACATTTCAAGAAAGGGTGCATAGCATCATTTTTCACCCGTTTGGCCAAACATGATGGGATATCTGGTAATTGGCATCCGTTGAAAAAGAAAGTGCTTGTACCAGCGTTTTGTACATTTATATAAATGCATCCGACATGACCGTTCTATTCAAGATTTCCCCTTTTTTATATTTGATATGTAAGATAAATGGAAGAAAATTACGGTTGCTCTATAGATGGATATGTTGGAGGTCCAGAAGTAGATCTGGATCAGTGTTATGACACGCCTTTACATAAATACTTTCTCACGGGAAGATACTTGAGATTTCTTGGTAAAAATTGTGCGTATCAGAATTTTAATATTTTCTACTTAGCGGCTGCACAATCCTGTTTATTTTTACACTCTTTTATTGAAACTTTTATTTACGGAATTATTTATCAGGAAATTCCTTCAGTTCAATGTCATCTTCTTTAAGATCTCGAGACATATTGGAATTTTTAAATAGTAATATTAATGTGAAAATCAGATTAGGTTTTCATTAAATAAATTTGTACCTATATATATACAGTAATCCCTTAAGGGTGTATTTCGATTCAAACTGCTTATTTTCCGATTTATTTTTGAATTCATTTTTACTCCCAAATGCACCAAACTTTCAAAATCTCTTATTTGGAAAGTACACAAGGTGCCGTGATTGTCGATTCTTTGATAAATGCAGAAAATATTGTAAAAAAAAAAGCAATCAAAAACGGCATTTCGAACCGATTTTTCCCAAGAGGGAGATTTGTGAACGAAAAAAATGGTCATACTGATAAGGTAATTGTTTAGAACTGAAATTCTAATTAATTGAGCGTAAAAAGACATCACACGGCACCTCATACGTCCCTTCAAGAATCCCCTCAGCAAGTTTTATGTTTCTACTTTTAAAATTGTGCCTGAAATCGTATCGGAAAAATTCGAGCTGTTGAAGATGGAAAAGCGTTTTTTCGAATACACCCTTAAAATTCAATAACTTGCAAACGGTGACAGCTATTTAAAAATTTTTTGCAGGAGGGTTATGTATAATGTCAGGAGTTTTTTTACCGTAATTCTTTATTTTAGTTCGAATTTCAAACAATAGGTGGTGCTGACGGCGATTGAAGGCCAGGTGATCAGTGCTGAGTGAAGTGTCGATCTGGCCTTCAATCGCCGTCAGCACCACCTATTGTTTGAAATTCGAACTAAAATAAAAAATTCCGGTAAAAAAATCCTGACATTATACATAACCCTCCTGCAAAAAATTTTTAAATAGCTGTCACCGTTTGCAAGTAATTGAATTTTAAAATCCATCAGTCATTTTTGGGACACCCGGTATATATATACAGTAATCCCTTAGTATTCCCGAGGGTTGTGTTCGCTGAAACCTCCTCAATTGTTGAGACTATCTTCCCGTGTGTAAAAGAGGATTAGGTTTTAGGATTTTGCTTTAATAGAAAAATGTAATTAAAGCGTCAAAATATACTTATTAAGCATTGACAAATTCATGCTGCATATAAATTTGAATAATTATAAATACATTTTACAAAGTTTAGTTGTTAGTTAATGACTGAAAAAAATTATTAATGTATGATTGTTTGTAAGAACAAATCTTTTGTTTATGAATTTCTATATAGTGCATGAAAAAATCGCGGTTTCGATTTTTCTTTTAAATTTGAGACTTCTCACCATTAACACTGAAACCGCGGCGACGGGTCATTTTGACCCGTATCATATGGAGAGATGTCGATTTGAACCAGAAAACTCTTAGTAAAATAAGCTAAATGTATGCTGAGCAAAAATATTTGCAATAAATAACTTAAGAGTGTTCTTAAGGGTGTATTTCGATCCAAACTGCCGTTTTTCTGATTTATTTTTAGATTCATTTTTGCTCTCAGATGCACCAAACTTTTAAATTCTCTTATTTAGAAACTACACAAGGTGGCGTGATTGTCGATTTTTTGATAAATGTAGAAAATGTTTAAAAAAAATACTGTCAAAAACGGTGTTATGGACGAAATTTTCCGAAGCGGGAGATCTGCGAACGAAAAAAAGGGCACGCTGAGAAAATATTTGTTTATAAATCAAATTCTAATGAAGTGAGCGTAAAACGACATCAAACGGCACCTTATCCGTCTCTTCAAAAATCACAGCAGCAAGTTTCATATCGTTACCTTTAAAAATGAGTCTGAAAAAGTATCGGAAAATTTTGAGCTGTTGAAGGTAAAAAAATATTTTTCCGAATACACCCATAACTGCTCCGCTCAACAAGCCCAAAACACTTTGACACATTCATAAATTCATTTTTTAACGGAAAGATATGAAATTGCAAAGCCTAACTATGGAAGCGATTTCGAATCGAATTTATTTTTCCGCTTTATGATAATTAAGGGTGTTCTTAAATCAAAAAGAGTAACTTTGTGACACATGCATTAATTTATTTTTGTTCGGAAATGCATGAAAATAGCAGGTCTTCACTGTAAAAAAAAAACCGTTAAATTTACGGTAAAAAACTGGCAACTTTTGCGCCAGTTTAAAACCGTTTAATTTACAGCGAATAACTGCAATTTTTTTTACGACAATCTGTTCTTTTAACATTTTTAAACCGTTACATTTACAGCGATAAACTATTATTTTAACAGAAAACTCTTGTGATTTTTACAAAGAATACCTGTAAATTTCACGAAGAAAAACTAAATTTTATCAAACTTTCTGATTTTTTAAACAGTTAAATACTGTTATATTTACCGGGACGAACTGTTATTATAACTGAAATATATTGTAATTTTTACAAAGAAAACTTGTAAATTTTACAAAGAAAAACTGTAAATTTTATCAAATTTTCTGATTTTTTTTACAGTTAAATACAGTTATATTTACAAGGATAAACTGTTTTTTAACAAAAATATATTGTGAATTTTACAAGAAAAATATGTAAATCTTACGAGAAAAATTTGTAATTCTTATGAGAAAAAAATGTAAATCTTATGAGAAAAAAATGTAAATCTTGCGAGAAAAAAATGTAAATCTTGCGAGAAAAAAATGTAAATCTTGCGAGAAAAAAATGTGAATCTTACAAGAAAAAAGTGTGAATCTTACAAGAAAAAAGTGTAAATCTTACGAGAAAAATATGTAAATCTTACGAGAAAAATATGTAAATCTTACGAGAAAAATATGTAAATCTTACGAGAAAAATATGTAAATCTTATGAGAAAAAAACTTAATTTAACAGAAATATTTTGCGATTTTTACAGAAAGAATTTGCAAATTTTATGCAAAAAATATGTAAATTTTACTGCAAAGTTGTTCAAAATAAGGTAAAAATTTAAGATTATGCAGATGAAAGGGTTTTTCCATCGATTTTCAAAAAGTTACTCTTAAATTTTTATCTGGTCCCTGAGGGTCAAATTATATTTAAAAAAGTATTCCACATGTTCGAGAAGTAAAATAGAGAAGGATTTATTTTATGGCCAAAACACACAGAGTTAAACTAGAATTTATAAAATTTCATTGCTTCTTGCCTACAAAAACAAACACTCTTAATACTAGAAAACTGAAATTTGATAAAATTTCAAGAATAATAGTTTAAAAAACTTTCGTTATAAAATAAGTGAATCATTACTGTTGCTCTCTGGAGAGCATGGAAGAATTTTTTCTAAATATATCTTATTTGACTCAGAAGTCCTATAAAAATTGTATAACTTTTTGAAAATAATTGGCTGAACAAAGTGATCAATACAATCATAATTTAAACTTTACTTTGAACTCTTCTGTAATTTACTTTGCATACACATTTCAATTGGTAAAAAATTAAAGCATGTTTCAATTTTAGTGATACCTTGTATGCTTATTTATATACAAATTGTTAACTTTGGCATAAATAAAATTTTTGCTAAAATAACTAATTTGGTGAAAATTCCAATATATATACATAACAACATTTATGTGATTGACTATTCATGTTTAGTAAGGTCACCAATTTCTAAAAATAAATTTTTGAAATATAAGAAACACTTTTTCCATACTCAGAGCGGCAAAGTTTGATAAAATATTCAACTTTCTCTCACAAGTCTAATTAAATTTGGCATAAATTTAGAAAACGAGAAGTCTCATCTTCTGGTGGTAATGCGTAAAAATTCAATTTTTTAAATTTCCTGGAAATTTATTTCAATTTTTCCAGTTCAGATATGCCGCATAAATTAAAAAAATATACAGGATAAGAAAGAAAATTTATGTATATATTTATCATTATTCAAATTGCCAAATTTTCCCTGAGTTGTTCATTTGTCAGCTTTAGAAAGATCAAATTATAAAATATTTAAAAATCTTAATCTTTATTTGATCTTTTGATAGATGTACCTATTATATATTATATGCATCACTGTTATGATTGTTTGACACTCGTAATTTCGAAAGGAAAATTCTGTAATTAAATATGAAGATTCTTTGAAATTACAAGAGCCGAAAAACTAGACAACAGTTGACAATTATCATGTACTACATGTGCATTAAAATTTCAAATTAGTTTTGCTTATTTTTAAAATAAAGTATGTGTTTCATAAAAGTTTAAAATCTGAAAATACATCAAAACAAACAAATAAAACTATAACATTTATTATGAGCTTAAAAAAATACAGAAAAATCAGTAATTAATTCACAAACAGAAATTTCAAATATATACATATTTCTTCACTTCCAAGTTTATCTTCAACCAGTGAGTGGGATTTATTCCAAAAATACATCTGCAAAAGAAATATATTTTCTTTAGTGGTTAAAATAAAAATTAAAATAAATAAATAAAAATAATTTGTGTACTTTTATGTAACCTGGGTGCAGGTGAAAGATTCAGGTGAACAAATATTGGTCTCATCTCTATTATTTTGTAATGAATTCACGGCTGAAATTCAACAATTAGTTAAAACATGATTCGCATTTTAAAACGCAATCGGTTAGCTAAATCTTGGTGAAAAACACCTAAAAACAGTTTTTAGCTGTTGACTCATACATATACCATTGCATTTTCCTCATCCCAGTACTCCATATTTTCATACCTTTGGGTGCAGGAAAACAAAATGGTAAGCTTTAGAGACTAATGCTAAAATCAAGTTTTCAACCAAGACTTGGTAGACCAGCTGCATTTTAATATGTGATTTGAATTTCAATTAATTCTTGAATTTCAACCATGAACTCAATGAGATGATTATCTGTGCTGTGGCCTCCCAGTCTATATATGATATGCTGTAAAATCCAGACTGTAAGCTTCCTTTTTATAAAATTAAAAAAGCTAAAAATTTGTAAATGAAGCTTATAATAAAAAATCATTAATTTTTTTTTCCCCTTTTATTAAGTATATAAGGCAAATGCAAGGGTGAGAGAAAATCTTTTCCATTTTAACAAATACAAACTTGGTGGAAGGCCTTTCTTTTGAAATCACCCCCCCCCCCCCCCAAAAAAAAAAGCTAAAAACATTTTTTTTTAATTTACTTCTTTATTTGTTTGCAGGCAACAATATTTACCACACCTTGTAAAAATTTAAAAATTTATTTGTTATAATTTATATAAATAAGCTACACATTTATTTTTCACGTATAGATTTAAAATACAGCGGGGAAAGAAAAAAAAAGTTATACAAAATTATTACATGTTGCTTTATTGTATAAATTGTAATTTTCTCATTATTGTAACAATGTATAAATTATCGTTTTTAAAAAACTAGCATTTTAACTTTTGAATAAATCTTGGATTCTTAGTTGGAATAATTGTCTATGTGTTTAAAAATAAGTTTTAAAAAGATATTAAATTGCTGAAAATAGTTATTAGGGGCTATGAAAGTATAACAATCATTTAAGGGGAGAGCGGAGGGGGGACTGGCATATCATATTGAAAGATATTTCAAGGGGGAGGGGTGGTTTGCCTTTTGATATCAATATCATTTTTGATCCAATCAAAAATTTCTTTTTTTATTTGTAACATGGTTTTTGGTACAAAATAGCATGTTATCTTTTTTAAACCTGTTATTTTTTTTTTAAGAAGTACAATGTTACTATTAAAATTACTAAATATTATAAAATTATTTAATTTTAAAATATGGAATACCCCAATGTTTGACATTACTATTCTGTTTCATATGTGTATGCATATATAACAGGGAACAGGGTGTCAACAATTTTAATAAGTTGACTTTAATTGTGATTTAAATCAACTGATTTTCTTTTTAAATGAGGGGGTGCACAACCTTTACAAGAGAAGGGCCACATACAAGTATGTCTGAGTGGTCGAGGGCCATATCAATAACATGAAGACAACTCGATTTTGAGGAGGGGATCTGTGGCCTATAATCGGATATAAAATATTGTTTCAGAGGGCAGTGTGTGTGTGTGGTGGTGGTGGTGGTGGTGTGTGTGTGTGTGTGTGGGGGGGGGGTGTTACTCAAGTTCGCTTACCCAGTCAAAATACCCAATCCAATTTAGTTGGTAAGGATATACGGCAGTTTTTACGTTTTGTATATACAGTCGTCCCCGCATAAACGAATATTGACGGTTCCAGAGAAAATATTCGATTAAGCGGGGTATTTGATTAAACGGGGAGGCATATAAATGTAATATTAAAGGTGCAATAAAGTGACATAATTATTAAATATAGTATATTTAATTACCAGAGTAAGAAAATCGTTAAAAACTTTAATAGAATAATACAAACTGAAATAAAAACAAAATGACATGTAAATACGCAATAGTTCAATGACAGTAAACACATGCATTTTGTTTACATTGCATTTAATGCAGATCATGTGAATTGGATCCAAATTTTGTTATTAAAATTTAATTTACGTAATTTATACAGGTTTAAAAAAATAGATGAAAACGGTTTATGTGAAATTTTAGAGTAAAAAATGGACGAGATTTTTTTCGAATGGTATCATAATTACCATCTTGAACCTCTAGATGACAACACATTATTATTGAAGGGTTACTTCGAGGATTTGCTTGTTAACGCTAATGCTATAGAAAAATTTATAAAGATATCTCTTTTGCATTTCAATATTTTTAAATTATCTTTTTTGCAATGGATAGCTGAGATCGATCTGTACAAAAGGCGTTGTCGTTTTTAACTTTTTCCATTTTTATCGCGGATATTTTTAAAGAGGATGATTTCTGTTTCGGGACTGGTTTTGAAAATGAAAGTGTCTCCATTAAAAATAATTGTAAAAAAATCAAAAAAGTGAAAAAGAAGTCTTTTGACAAACGAAAGTAAACAAAATACAAAATTGATCGAAATTCCTGTCCAATTTATGTCACCATTTTTTAAATTAATTCGAAAAAATGAACAAGGAAGGGTGACCCTTGACCAGTACTTATACACCTGCCAGGCGAAATCCATGCTGGAAGTTCTGCAAATTTGTTTTCTGTGTAACAATCGAAAATGACAAAAAGTGTGGAGGAAATTCCAATTGAAACATGTTTTTCACGCCCATTTTTCAAATTGTCTCACCAATTTGTTATTCGATTAAGCGAGGACATTTCGTGAAAAGTATTCGGTTAAGCGGGGAAAAATAACATTAGCCCAATGGGATTAAATTCGGTTCCGGAGTATTTTATTTGAATAAGCGGGGTATTCGATTATCCGTTACCCAATTAAGTGGGGAGGACTGTATAACAGATATAGCAGGTATTACTTTCATTCTGTAATAATATTCCTTGACTTTATTCAGAAGAGTAAATTTTGTTTTATTAAAAGTGCTAAAAAACAAACAGAGGCCGGTACTGAAAAAAATAAATAAGCTTTATGAGCGAAGGAGAGAGAAAGAGCCGATCAACAAGATTTTTAAGTGCATAATCAGTGAAATTCCCGATTTTTCTAGTCCAATCAATGAAGTTTGTGCTTTTTTACGAAACTGATTGACAAGATTTGCAATTTTTATGAAACCAATCGACAAAATTCACAATCTTCCCGCACCTGATCAACGAAATTTACAATTATTACGAAACCGATCGAGAGAATTCATGAAATTTCCCCCGCATCAGCAACAAAATTCCTGATTTTTATGAAACCGATCGATGGAATTCAATTTTTACAAAGCTGATTAACGAAATTTGCAATTTTTCACTCACATGATCCATGAAATTTGCGATTTTTCCGAAGCAAATCGATGCAATTCACGATTTTTATAAAGGCAATCGATGAAATTCGCGATTTTTACGAAGCCAATTAACCAAATGCTTGTTTTTATTATTATTATTATTATTATTATTATTTTTTATAAAGCTGATTGACGAAATTTGCAATTTTCCTTTGAATGATCAACAAAATTTGCGACAAATTTGGCCTGATCAATAAAAGTAGTGATTTTTGCGAAGCCGATCGACAAAATTCACTAATTTTCTTTGCATGACTGGCGAATTTTACGAAGCAAATCGAGAAAATTCACGAATTCTCCACACCTGATCAACAAAATGCGCAATTTTTATGGAGCCGATCAATAAAATTATGTGCCTGATCAGCAAAATTTGCAATTTTTACGAAGCTGATCGCCGAAATTATAAAATTTTAATCAGTGAAATTCATGAATCGATGAAATTCGAAATGATCGATGAAATTTCACAATTTTTACAAAACTGATCAATGAAATTTGCGATTTTAACAAAGTTGAAAGGATTTTTCCTCACATGATCGATAAAATTTTTGATTTTTATGAACTTTATCGACGAAGTTTGCAATTTTTATTAGGGATGGGACGAATAGTGATTTGGCCGAATAGCCGAATACCGAATATTCGGCCAAATTTTAGGCCGAATACCGAATATTCGGCCGGCCGAATAGTAAAATTTTTTTCCAATAAAGAAAATAAATTTTGATTATATATAATTTAAAAAATAGGAGCTCATTAATAATTATTACTCTTAAATGTGCTTTTAAATGTATTTTTAAATTTGAAAAACTTATTTTAACACAAAAAAATTATGAAATTGCATTATATCCTTTATTCTAATGTACATCAAATTGATTTTCAGTATGTCAAGATGGGAAAATATGAAGAATGTTCTTCACTTTTACTACCAATTGATATTTCTTGCATCCAAAATAAATAATATTCTTAATCTCTCTCTCTCTCAGAACTCACAGGGACATATTTTCTGAAATAACCTTTAATGAAGTAAATTTGATCATTTAGAGTTTGTGTCCCTAGTGATAAGCAAATTTGTAAGAATGAGACTGTTCTGAAATCAGATGCCAAGCTTTTAATTACGATATAGCAAAAGGGTATGCTTAAAGTAGAATGCATATGTTAACAAAATCTTTGACATTTGAATCGGCACATACAATATTCATCTTCAATATTCCACTTATTCAACAAGCATTAAAAGGATAAACAGAAATTGAAAACAACATGAAGGGAAGAAGATTAAATTAAAAGTATATACATAATAATGTTACATATTTAAGTCAGTAATTATGTAAATAATTATTTAAAAGTGAAAATTATAGAATGAAAAAATTTTGTTGAGTACAGTCGACTCTCGTTAATTCGAAATCGGATAATTTGAATCTTCGCTTAATTCGAACTAAACATGAAGTCCCGAAATTTTCAATGGCAGAATAACGTTAAATATTTTCATTAATTCGAACTCATTTTCTCTTGACTTCGTTTAATTCGAACTAACGAGAATTCAGATTTTTCATTTTTCTTTTCTTTCTCACGGATTTCAGATCCTTTGAATAACTTTCTTTCTTTGATTTTTGTGAAAATTGTTTCAAACGAGTATACATATAATATAATGCATTTGATATGCACTTTCTTAGAGTCCCGTCTGTCCATCAGTGACGCTTTAAATTTTTCTTCCATCGTGCTTGTTTCTAATCTTTTAATTAGTTTATGTATTTATATATTCTAATTTAATATTAAGTCATATTCTAACGATAACAGACGAAAGAAGTTTAAAAAACACTATAACATTAATTCTTTTGTAATAGTACCATATTAAGCATGTTTTCCATAATTCGAACATTTCTTGAGGTCCCGACGAGTTCGAATTAACGAGAGTCGACTGTATTTAGAATTTATATTAAAATATTTATAAAACCATCTTCATAAAGCAAGTTGTGTCATTTAATGTGTATCGAGTTTGACACCAGTTCTGCTTTCAGATGTACCGTTGTATTTGGAATGGTGATATATTATATTTAATTTTGAAAATGAATCTTCGTTAACACACCTAGTGAATAAATTTTTGCATTTCTTACTTTATAGAAAATAAGTTATGAAGTTCATAAGAGCCTTTTTTTATATGTGCATGGAATTTGCAGACATTAATAAATATTCGAGCGTTTTAGAATAAGGCAGTGTTTTTATATCTTGAATTGTAATATATCATTCTCAAATGATGACATTTCCCGTACAAATAAATCTCCAACTTGGGCAACATTTTCTAGAATTTCACTAACTTTTATAGGAAATACAGAAAGGCTGTATATTTTTTAGTATCTGAATAACTCTATATTTTGTAAGTAAGAGTGAGAATGACTTCATAAATGAAGTAGCCAATTTGGATTAGAGAAAAAAAAATTGCAAGAATGAAATTCTTTAAATCCAAAATTTATTTGGCAAGATATCTTTCACTATTCGGCGAGATTTTAGCAATATTCAGCAAGATATCTCTAAATATTCGGCTACAGGTATTCGGCCGAAGTATTCGGTCAACAAGCCTTCAATATTCGGCCAACCGAATATTCGGCAAAAGGGCCGAATAGGCCGAATACCGAATAGTGGCCGAATATTCGTCCCATCCCTAATTTTTATAATACCAATTGACAGAATTCACGATTTTTACGAACCTGATAGACAACGAAATTTTCACTTTTCCCACGCATCATCATAAAATTCAGGATTTTCCTGTGCTTTATGAACAAAGTTTGCGATTTTTTCCGTCCCTGATTTGCGACATTTGCTATTTTCCTGAATTTGATTAATGTAATTCGCGATTTATCCGTGCGCGACCTACGAAATTTAATAGACTTTGGAAGAGATTTTTAAGTGACTGACAAAATTTTATTTTTTCCCGTGGTAAATTGCCGAATTCTATGATTTTTTTAATGCGACTTATGCACAAAAATTGTAATTTTTTCCAACAGTATATTGGCAATGTTCACGGGCCACTTTTGGCCAACGGGCCACAGGTTGTGTATCCCTATTTTAAATCATTGTTGGATATTAATGGAATTATTTTATTGCAGTTTTTATTAGTTCTGTAGTTACTACAGCCTTTTTTTTAGGGCTCTACAACCTATCCCTTTTGAAAATGGCAAAAAATAATGAAATTCATTGCAACTTATAGAGAACTTTTGTAAAAAAACTTCCAAATTCCACAGTAAATCTTAATTTATTATATAATTTCACAGTATTTCTTAATCCAAAATCCCAAAAGTATAGAAAAATTCACAAAATTTGCTGATTATTCATGGGAAAATGCTCAATTTTGCTTTGTCTAGCTCACTGAGTTTTTGCACTGAAGAAGAATCTCGATAGTAGATTCAAAACAGCTGTTTGCTCTCTTTTCATTCTTTATTTGTGCATTTATTAATCGTTGATTTTCTATCTTTTAACATTTTTGCACAAAGGCTTTATTTGATTTTTTAAGAAAGAGATAGCTTATAGAATCTCTCAGAAGAAAACATAAAAATAAATTTTTAATTTAATAACAGGGTGACCACAGAAATATAATTTTTAATTTCCCTGATATATTTAAACTTTTCCTTGATATATCTCAATATTAAAGTTAGTTTGAAAAGAATGATCCCATTGATTGAAATAATCAGAAGTAAAATAATTTTTTATATTTTATTTAATGGAAATACTTGAAATAAGTGAATAATGATATTTGATGCATTTTACTCTGTGCACTTCATTAGGCACTTCTCTAATCCAATCTTTAAACTCTGGATTAGTAAGCCAATCAACATGAAACCGTGTCACCATAAATAACTAGGTTTTCTATCCGAATCCAAGTAAGAGAAAATATGATGGTCAGCATGTTCGATCCGAAATAATACAACAAGAACACACGGTACACGGACGCGATTTCGTTTTGTAATGTTGAGGTGTATGACTGCATGAATAGTTATTGAAAAAAGATTATACCTAATTCAGGTGCGAACCAGTGTTCTCGTTGTCGCTCGCCATTTTGCCAAATTGCGACTAAATTCTTCATTTGGCGAGTAAACAAGCAATTACATTCGCCAAATGGCTAACACTCAATTTTTGATTTTTCGTTTTCGTTTTTCATACATATGCATATATACATATTTTTAATATATTTGTAGAGGATATTTGAAATTAGATTAATAACAATCGTCATCACAGTTATAAAAACTTAGGTTGTTTTAGAACATATTGAAAAAAAGCGGTACATTAAAGATAATTTTTTTGTGCTACACAGCGAATCTATTTGGCTAATACTTTTTTCATTTGGCGAATGTTTTTTATTTTTAATTAGCCAAATTGCTAACGTTGGTCAAATGTCAGCGAGAACACTGGTGCGAACAATAAAAGAGTAACACTATTTAGCGATGCAATCGAATTTTTAATACGAGATAAACAAGGCAATGCATTGTTTATCTGGGCAGAGCCTAATATATTTTTTCCGCATGAAGCTGAGACTGATTTCATTCTTCCTAGTCTTCAAGGGAAAAAAATAATCAGTTCCTGTTGAATCATTCCATTTGAAAATCCTTTTCCCAACAAGGCCAAGTCTGTTCATAAATAAATCGGTAAAATTTGAGTTGGTCCAAAAAATTTTGCAAAAAAGGGCATATACTTTTAAGTCATCATTACTCTATAGTTAAACATTAGAATTTATTCTTTTGAAAGCATCGTAGATTACTAGGCTTGTTAAAATAGAGTTAAACACATGAAAAAAAAAAAAAAACATGATTATGACGGAATTTTCTTTTAAACTGAAAACTGCAAATTTCTTTTAAACGGTTCATCAATGCAAAATTAATACAAAACATGAGAGAAAAATATATTAAACATTTATATCTGCTAAGAAAAACGTATTTTTTTCTTTCCAGTACGATTCTGTCTAAGAAAATTTTACTTTTACCATATACCATTTTTTAGACTTTTTTTTTTGTCTTTATTGCATTATTTTTTGGATTAATAATACTAATGATAACTGAAACATTTACATGTAACAAACAAAGGTTCATTAAAAGCATAAATATTGCAGCCTACGACACTTCTGCATAAATAGAGATTATAAACATGAAAAAGACTAAGCTAAAGATTTTTTTTTTTTTTTTTTTTTTGCCTAAGCTCTTCTATAAGAATAAAGATTAATGTTATATGGAAATCCACCCAGGCCGGGCTGGGTTTCAGGCCGATTTTTTTTTTCAATGGATTGGGCTGTACTCAAGCCTGGATATTTCGGTTCTTGCAGATCTCTAGAAGGCATCATGAGATAGCGGGAGCAAGCTGAGACGGGGCAGTGGGTGAATTGCATGAAAGAGTGGCTTTATGACGCAAAAATGACAATACATTTTCCCTGAAATCTTAAATTCTCTGACATTTCAAGGTTTTCCAGGTCTGTGGTCACTTTGAATAATATAAACTGAATATTACTTAAATTATTAAAATATTTACATTATTTGAACAAGCATCAATTATTTTAGCATTACAGCAGTTTTCTAAAATAATATGAAAAATTAACATTATTTGTTGGGTTGAACTTTTATCTAAAAAAAAATCTTAAAAATAAATAACACTTTTCTTTTCCAAACAATCTTCTTTGTAGATATGCCATGAAGTTTTGTTATTTGGAAATTCTGGTGTAAATTTAAGTATGCAACTGAAACATGTAAAGCATATAATTACCTATCTTTTGATGTTTTGTCAGTGGACAGAAACAAGCTCTGAGCCCCATTACTTTTTTCAAACTCATGTGATGAAGACTTGCAACATTTGCACCTCTTAGATTAGCATTCATTTTCTGAAAAAAATCCCAAGTAGAAATCAAACATTCAATTTTGGCAGTATTATTTACTTTTGGAAATCACAATCCATTTAAAAATAATAATAATAACAATAATCAAAAATATATAAATATTTACAGTAGGGGTGTACAATCTTTTCAAGAGTAGGGCCAATTACAAATATGTCTGGGTGGTTGAGGACCACATCAATAACACGGACAGAATTCAATTTCAATGAGGTGATCTGCTGGCAGGGTTGCCGGCTTTTAGCCAGGGCAAAAAAAGGCACCCCTTTTTTTGGGAGGGGGGGGGTATCCATTTTATACAAAACGGCTAAAATTGAAAAAAGCCAGCTTTTATTTTTAAAGTGTTAATTTGTATCAAATTCAAATCCATATTAAATTTGGATTGATGTATTTTTAATACAGTTTCTATTATATAATACTGAAAAAGTTATAAATTGCTATTTAATTTTTCAAATAAATAAGTCTTTATAACTGCTAGAAGCTAACTGTGAAGGCATTATGTCTGTAAAAATACATAAATCTTGCAAAAAAGAAAATATATTCAAAAAAATGTGTTTTAAACTTCTATATTTCATAGTTTTATTTATATTACACATTCTTAAGAAATATATTTAATTGGATTATGACAAAATGTAATGCATCAAAGTATTCATGGAAACATTCTTACATGCCAATATGTAAAGAATAAGTCACAGAATAAACAGTGTTGAAAGAGAAATTAGGTAGAATTCAGTATTTGAGGAGGGTTTAATACATAATTACATAAAATTAAACAACAAAAAATGTTCAAATAAAATTTTTTGAATTAAAATTTAGAATAATTCTTTGTTATTTAAAAGTGCATATATGCCCTCATGCATGAATATATTCATGCATACATTTACTCTATGAATGAAAATATTCATGCATATGCTAATTGAGAATACTGAAATAGATTGTAAAATATAATATTTTATGAAAAATGTAATAATAATACTATTTTCAATAGTGAGAAATGGTGCTTTTTTATATGTATGATTTTAAATGTTTATGGGAATAAAACATGACATTTTAATAACTCTTAAAATTAGTTAAGTATTAAAACATGTAACCAAGTAACCATTGTCCTCTTTAATTTTATAAATTGGGTTGTAACCCAATTTCTCATTATGAATCATAATTAAAATCCCAATTTTTCATTTAAATAAAGACATTTATTGAACTCAAAGTAAATTAAACATGATTAAAACTAGTTAAAAGGCACTTAAAAATGTGTAGCTTATAATTAAAATGCTTCACTGTATAGAAAACAATTATGGCCAAAAAAGGCCAATTTTAGCCCCCCCCCCCCAAAAAAAAAGCCATATAAAACCTATAAAAGCCACTGACCTGGCTTTTTTAATTTTAGCCGGCTTTTTTGTAACCCTGTCTGTAGGCCTATAATCGGATGAAAACTATGGTTTCAGAGGGGAGTGGGTGGTTACCCTTTTAAGTGTCCTTACCCAGTAAAATTATCCAATTCAGTTGGTAAGGATATATCAGTAGTTTTTATGTTTGTATATATAGCAAGGATTATTTTCAAGATGTAATAATATTCCTTAACTTTATTCAGGTTGGTAAATTTTATTTTATTAAAAGTGCTAAATAACAAACATAAATAGCTAGTGTTGAAAGAAACGTGAACTTTATAAACAAAGGAGCCGATCTATAAAATTTTTCTGTAATTGATCAATGATCAACAAAATTTGTGATTTTTCAAGACCAAATTATAAAACTCTCAATTTTTCCCTGTCTCAATGACAAAAGTGTGTTTTTTCCACTTCTAAATGACGAAGTATTCATTTTTTTGCTCCCAATTAACAAATTTCATGATTTGACAAAAACTTTGACAAAATCTGTATTTTTTTTTTTTTTTCCATGGCAAGATGAAATGTGCAATTTTTTTCTTTTGATAAACTGACAAAACTCCCACTTGTTCCAATTTAAAAACTCATGACAGTTGTTCACGATTTTTTTTTTTTGTGCCTCATCGACAAAAAAGCTATTTTTTCATACCTGATCGACAAAATTCTCGTTTTTTTCATGCAATAAACTGAGAAAACATAAGACTTTTTCATAGCTGATGATCCTGTAAGTTTTTTGTGCATCAACACCAAAACTGGCTATTTTTTCTTACTCGATCAACGAAATGTGTCATTTTTCAAGTCCAACCAATAAAATTCATTGTGTCTGATAGCGAAATTTGCTATTTTCCCCCAAATATCATGGGCAAAATTTGTGAATTTTCCAAACCTGTTGATTGTTGAACAAGATTTGCGATTTTTCGATACCTGATCATTGGAATTAACGTCTTTTCCATGTTTGATCTACAAAATATTCAATTTTTACATAACTGACGAAATTATATATTTTTCTGCAGTAAATTGACGAAATTTACGATTTTTTCCCTCCAACCTATCAACAAAAATTTCACATTTTTTCCAATTGTAAATTGACGAAATTCATGAGCCATACGCTAACCTATTGTAGCCCACAGGTTATTATTCTATTCGACAAGATATGATATAGCGAATTTTTGCTTCATATGTATTATTAATTTATATCAAACTCATAAGTAATGAAATTTTATTTAGTAATTAATCCACTGTAATAGCCAAAACAACATATTTAACAAAAAATTTAGCAAAAACATTGTGATAGCACTGAACACTAATTTTAGTGCTATTTAGAATTTTGTTTATTCAACTTACCAGTAAATTTTACTGTTTACGTCTGCAACGATACATGGATTTGAAGGAGGTTTCTGTACAAACAAATTTGGCTAACATAAGATTCTGGAACATAACAGATCTTGAGATGTAAAACATACCCCCTCTCCCCTAGGAGTGTGGAATCTGTGTATAAAATGCCTAACTCTGAGTGAGAGATGGCTAATGTACTAGAATTCTTTGGGCTTCTATTCTCAGATTGCTTCATTGCTACCCTTTATTGAAACACTGATAGTAGCTTTAACTTTGTAATTAAGTAAATGGAATATTATTATTTAAAAATAAGTGGTAACAATCACTTCTTTCATTATACTGTAAAATAGACTGATCCAAAAAAATTGGGTTCGCTGCAAGCATGATTAGAATAACACCTTTATATATGTTGTACATATCAACTTTTTCTTTATGTAAAAAAAATACATTTTTATTTATTAAAAGAAAATAAATATGAAACTTTTTTCATTATTCAATGAATTGTTATAGCAAAAAATAATCATTTTTAAAAGACAGAGCGCATACTATATCATTCAGGGTTGTATAATAAAAATGCACACACACACACCATGCTCAGAAAATTTTATGAACCTTGCAAAAAAATTTTAGGAAAGAAGCTATCTTTATTTTGTAAATTTCTTTTTAGCACAAAAATTTTTTAAATATTCCCTCAATTTCATATAAGATTTTTTTACTGTTAGTGTACAATTAAAAGAATGGCAGATTTTCAAAATTTCCATCACCAAAAATAGAGGTTGTCGTAAAAAATCATTTTTGTCAATCGTTCGCAGAAAAAAGAAAAAAAATCTCTAATTTTGTCAAATCATTACAGAAAAAATACAAATTTCTGTAGACAAAACATGAAATATCTTTTGAGAGACACAAAAAGACACATATTTCGTCATTGGGTCATAAGAAAAATGTGAATTTTGTCAAAAGACCTTGAAAAAAAGCGAGCATTTCAACAAAAATTGAGTAAAAAACTTGCATTTCAACAAAGAATTGCATAAAGGAACTTATTTCAACAAAGGACCTCGCAAAGAATGCGAATTCTCAACAAAAAAACGCACAAAATTCAACCAAAAAAAAAAAAAAAGCAAAAAACACGCATTTCAACAAAAGAAAACAGAAAACACGAATATTGTAAAAAAAAGTGTGAATTTCATCCAAAAGGCCAGTCAAAAAATGCGAATTTCGTCTAAAAATCACACAAAAATGTGAATTTTATCCAAAGGCCACCTAAAATAGGCATTTTGTCCATGAATTGCATAAAAAAATCAAAGAGTCGCATAAAAAACACGAATTTCGTTCATGAATTGCATAAAAAATGCAAATTTCTTTCATGAATTTCATAAAAAATGCAAATTTTGTCCATGTTAAAATAATGTAACACATAATTTTATCAAACACTAAATTGATTTGCAGAAAACTTTTGATCCAGTATTTACGTGCACAGGAAGTTTTTGGTTTTATAGAAGTCTGCATGTATGCACCGACGTACATAATTGATGCCAAAATGGCATTATTTTAAGAGACATGGTATATGGGCTACATTTTGTTTTGCTTTATACTTATTATTTTTTTTACTGTTATTTGTTTCAAAATAATTAAAAAAAATATATCTGTAATTAAAGTTTGAAAATGAGCTTTTTGCACAAACTGAGTTAAAAAAATTAACTTGCCAAACCTGGAGCATATACGATAGATGTGCCAAGGAGAGATTTCATATACAGAGTTTCCCCCAGGTTTAAAAAGGGGCAGGGCGCTACTGTTCTAAAAAGGGCACTTTTTACATTCTTCGGGGCACTTTTTTGATTTTTAAGGGCACTTTTAAAGTGTTGAATCCAGAATTTAGCGGTTAAAAAAATCGTGGAAAAATAGAAATTTCATCAAAGAATCGAGAGAAAAAAAATCCAAAGATTTCGTCAAAAAATTGAAAAAAAAAAAAAAGAAAAAAATGTTAATGTTGTTAAAAAACGGCAAATATTGTTTAAAAAAATTGTGAAAAAACAGCCGATTTTGTTAAAAGATCGCAAAAAACAGCAGATTTTGTTAAAAGATCGCAAAAAAAGGCAGATTTTGCTAAAAAGAATCGCAAAAAAACGACAAATTTCGCGATAAGAGCGTGAAAAATCTGCAAATTTTATTAGATCACAAAAAATGGCAAATTTCTTCAAAAGATTGCAAAAAAACGCCAATTTTGTTACGTTTAAACAAGAAAAAACATAAATTCCGAAAAAAAATTCACTTTTAGCATTTTTTTTTTGTGCCCCTTTGACGAAATTTGCATTTTTTCACTATCTTTTGACGAAATCTGTCGTTTTTTTGGGATATTTTTAGGATTTTTGTGTTTTGTGCAAATTTTTGGCAAGATATGCTGCTTTTTTCTGAATATTTTCACAGAATGTTTTGTTTTATTGCGGTTTTGGACGAAATATGCAATTTTTTTGCAAATCTTTTGCCGAAATCTGCCATTTTATTCTCGATTTTTAGCCGAAAGTTGTTGTTTTTCGTTATCTTTTTGCGAAATTTCCCGTTTTTCACCACTCGTTTCACAAAATTTCCATTTTATCGAGATTTTTGGACGAAATTTGTCGTTTTTTCCCACGATTTTTTAAGAAAATCTGACGGTTTTTTCGAGATTTTGTGACGAAATTAGCCTTTTTTTTGCAAATTTTGCTGGAAATTAGTCGTTAATTCGCGATATTTTGACGAAATTCCGCGTTTCGTAGGACGCGTAAGAGCTTTTTTTTTTCTTTTGCGTTCCGTCGCCGATTTTTTGCGTAATTTACGCGTTATAGCGCGTTTGCATCATCGCTGAAGAGTTGCGTTTTTTCTAATGTGGGGCAAGAAGGGCGCTAGTTTTTAGGTGAGGGGCAAGAAGGGCGCTATTTTTCAAACTAAAGGGCAGGAGGGGCACTGCGCCCTCCTGAAACCCTCTGGGGGAAACTCTGCATATATAAGAATAAGAAATGATGGATTAAAAAAAAAAAAAAAACAGTTTTTTACTAACCTTTCGGGACAGGAACCTTTTACAAAAAATTTTAATGTTTTGTCACCAGTTTTTGAAAACAGAAATTTGCACCTTATTAAATCGGGAAAATCCTCCAAATGAATAAGGTAAATTTTACAGTAAAATTTTACCAATGGGAATAAACAAGGATTTTTAAACCTTTTAGCAGCAGTTAGTTATACATCGCGAATTTCATTGATTGGTTGCAGAAAAATGCATTATTTAGTCAATTAAAGGTTTAAAAAATGCACATTTTGTTGATCGAATATGGAAAAATCTTGAGTTTTATTGATCAGATTCCGAAAAATCCCAAATTTTGTTGATAGAGCATCACAATATCTCACACGCTGAAAAATTGCAAATTTCATCTATCATGCTCAAATAAAATTGTGAATTTCTACGATCAACTGCAGAAAAATAACTTATTTTATCAGTCATTCGAAGAAAAATTGAGAATTTCATAGATCTGGTGTGAAAAAATTGCAAATTTTGGCGGTCTGATGGGAAAAATCGCACAGTTATTGATCGGGCAAGAAAAATTGTCAGTGTTGTTGTTTTTGTACAAAAAAAAAAAAACTGCAAATTAAATTCACTGTCTGCAAAAAAATTGCATATCTCCTCGGTTTATCATGTGAGAAATATGAATTTTATCGATTGGTTTTGCGAAAATTGCAAATTCCGTTGATCGAATTTGTAAAATAGCAAATTTCACCAATATGACACTGAAACATTATGAATTTTATCAATCAGCGACATAAAACCACAATTTTTGTCCACCGGCTTCATAAAATTTGCAAATTTCAGTGACTGGCTTCATAAAAATCACAAATTTTGTTGCTAGGGTGCGGAAGGATTGTAAATATTTTTCAAAGCTTAAAAAAAATTGTGAATTTTGAAGATCAGGTGCTAAAAAATTGTGAATTTTCTTGATCGGCTTCATAAAAATCACAAATATTGTACATGAAGAATGAAAAATCACAAATTTTCAGGACCAGCTTTGTAAAAATTGCGCATTTCGTTGATTTGCTTCGTAAAAACTGCAAATGTAATTGATTATGCAAAGAAAAATAACTAATTTCATCGATCAGCTTTGTACAAATCGCAAGTTTCGTAATCGACTTCATAAAAATCGAGAATTTTGCTGACCAGGTATTAAAAGATCGCAAATTTTCTCGATCGGCTTCAAAAATCACAAATTTTGTTGATAGGGTGCAGAGGGATTGTGAATTTTTTTCAAATGGCTTGATATAAATCACAAACTTTGTTGATCAGGCACTAAAAGATTGTGAATTTTCTCGATTGCCTTTGTAAAAATTGCAAATATTGTATATCAAGAATGAAAAATTGCGAATTTTTAGGATCATCTATGTAAAATTGAGCATTTTGTCGATTTATTTCATAAAGATTTCAAATTTCAATGATTATTATTTATTATTTGATCAAATTTCAATTTAATAGCTAATTTCGTCAAACAACTTCGTAAAAATTGAGAATTTTGTTGATCTGGCGTTAAAAGATTGCAAATTTTCTCAACCGTCTTCATAAAAATCACAAATTTTGTTGATAAGGTGCAGAAGGATTGTTTTTTTTTTCTCAAACGGCTTGATAAAAATTGTGAATTTTGTTGATCAAGCATGGAAAAATTGAGAATTTTGTTAATCAAGTGCAAAAGAATCAAGAATTTGGTTGACTTGGCACGGAAAAATTGCATATTATTTTGATCATGTGATAAAAAATCGTAAATTTTGTCGATTGGTTTGTAAAAATCAAGATTTTTGTTGATCGACTTTGTAAAAATCGCAATTTTCATCAATTGGCTTTGTAAAACTCTGAATTTTATCAATCGACTTTGTAAAAATCATGGATTTTGTTGATCAGGTATGGGAAAAAAAGGCATGGAAGGCATCAACCACTTATGTTTGTTTTTTATCACTTTTGTTAAACAAAATTTACCCTCTTGAATAAAAACAAAGAATATTATTACATCTTGAAAATAATCCTTTGTATATTTGTTACAGATACAAGCATAAAAAAGCTGATATCTCCTTATCAACTGAATTAGATATTTTGATTGGGTACACAAACTTAAAGGGGTAACCCTCCGCTCCCCTCTGAAACCATATTTTTTTTATCCAATTGTTGGCCACAGAGAACCTCTTTGAAATCGAATTCTCTCTGTGTGATTGATGTGGCCCTTGACCATCCAGACACATTTGTAAGTGGCCCTTCTCTTGAAAAGGTCATGCATCCCTACAGTAGTCTTTTAATAACGAGGAAATTATAAAACTTATCTCAAATGACATACAAAAATCAAAAAATTTTGATCCCATTTACTATCTTAATTCATGTTCTTGCCACTAAAACTGCTTTTGATTTTTTTTTTTTTTTGGGAGGGGGGGGGCTATTTTGTTGCTAATTGCCAAAAAATTCTAATTTTTGATAACTCCCCTTACCATTTAATAACTTTTCAACTTTTTTGCAATCAGGGAACGTGATCACATGAATTTTTCACTATTTTGACTGCATTATAGTCGCCTTTCGGATTCTTTTATTTAATTCCATCTGTTTTCAGCTACCATGTATTTGCTAAAAACTGCTTTATGAACTGTTAAAAACAATGAGTTTAATAATCGTTTGAAAAACGTCTCAGTTGTGTTTTTTTTTCAATTGATAAATTTTCAAGAACTGTACATCACATGATAAACTTACACTGTCAGAAAAATTCGTCAATATACACTAAGTTATCGTTATTTTTTCACAAATAACTTCTGTTTTCCCAAAAGACGTATTTGTTCTGTGAGTTCATTCCGAAAGTCGAAAAATGAGGAAACGTTTCCGTTTATATCTAGCACGCATGCGCATTAGATCTGTTAGTAATAAATTCGAATTTATTTTTAAAATGAAAAACAAAAATATTCTATCGATTAAAATGTCTAATTTAGTTTTAAAAGACAAAAATGTTTTCGAATTTAAAAATAAATAACAGTTACTTTCTTTATTCGTTCAAAAATTCTCACAATCTGTTATTCAAAGTTGGATAAGTTGAATAAAGTTGAATAAAGTTCAATATACTAAGTTATTTCTATGATAAATATTCGCATATAAAATATACTTTAAGTGAACACATTTAAAAAATATTTTAATTAAAAAATAAAATGCAAAAAAAAATTGATATTATTAAAAAAAATCTTATCGAATAAAAATAAAACATCCATGTTTTTTTCTCTAACAATCTACGTAATGTATTTAAAATTCACATTTTTATACTATATTAATATTAAAGTAAAAAAAAACCCAGCCACAGTTTCATTAAAGATAAAGTCTTTCCGAGATTAACTGCAAAATTAAAAGCTTTTTAACGAAATACACCAAACCACACCCATATGAAATGAACACTTCTATTTAAAGCAAATTCTTCACAAGCAATCCTGGCGCAGTGGATGCGCGTTGGTCTTGTAATCCTGGGGTCCATGGTTCGATCCCCACCTCTTCCGCATTGATTTTTCCAAACTTTTTTCAAGTGACGGATATTTTTCCTCTTTTGACGGAGAAAAAAATAAACGGAAAGTCGTCAATATACAGACAATTTCTGGCAGCAGTGCTGCCAGTACATTTTCTGTAAAAAGACGGAATTTTTTTTGAGAGTGTATGTAAAGCAGAGCGATTCACTTTTCAAAACTAATATTTATCTGGATGGTTAGATTTTTAAGACCCTTTCTTTCAAAAGAAAAATAAAATCTCCATATTAAATATAAGCATGTCAAATTGATCTTTTACCAAAAGAACATTCTGGAAATTTTCTATTTAAAGTCTACGTTAAACAACTTCATTTCTATAACTTTCACATGCTTAGAATAAGCTTACTTTTGAACAAATCAAAAAAGACCCTAAGAATTTTGGACATATGATGGCAGATATGATGATTGGGGGAAATGTCATATGCACTACATTTTTTTTCTAACGCCAATTCGATGAAAACCTCATTTTCAAATACCAGTTACACATATACATAAAGGGAATAACAATATATTAAAGAAATAATTAATAACTATAGAACAAAAGAATTTATGCAGTTAGAAAAAATAAATAAATAAAAGAAAATAATATTCAGGTTACCATATGAAGTAAAATAACTACACATTGTGAAAAATTGCATTTGTGTTATATCCCAAAAGTTATCCCAATGCATATATAATACTGGCATAGGAAAAAAAAAAAAAAATCAGATCAATATGATGCCTGCATATCTGTGCCAGATTTTAAGTAGATAAAATGGTCCCTCCCCACTTTCTTGTTTTGTGTTAAACTTCTTGTGTATAAACAAAAATGCTGCTTTTAGGCTTAGTTCAAATTATGGATAATACAGAATATAATACTCCATAAATAATGAAACTATTACATCTATGCATTAACAAATCATTAACCACTTAACTAGCTGCCCCGAGATAAGTTGGGGGTAAAAGCACTGTTTCCCCATACCCTTCGCCGGTTAAGTGGTTAATGTACAGAAAATATAAAAAGTATATGAAGCAAATTTACTTTTGATTCTTGAAATAATCTTTTCCTTAGTGTAAAAATGAAAGCTCAGACAGATATATATTTTTTTCAACTGAAGGTTGGACTACTGTGTTGCTTCATCTTGTGTGTGATTGATGAAATGTTTAGAATGATATATAAAGAAAGAAACCTACTGTCCCATTCCTCCCGCAGCGCCACTTTCCCTTACATATAAAAATTTTAATATAGTTATTTTTTTTTAACTATATTACAATAAATGATGAACAACAAAGATATAACTACCTCTGTGAATAACATGACAGCATTATCTTCTTGCCTGTATTGGGATATGATGATGCATTCATTTGGTGCTGCAATCAGAAACAGGATAAAATAATATTAATTAAAAAATGCACTTTTCATATTTGCCTATAATAAAATTTAAATAATAAAAAACAAAATTCATTGATGAGTAGTGCAGCCGGAATTGGGCTTTGGGGAGGTTGAGTTGTTGATGATTGTCGATTAATGGAGTCAGTCTGTTTAATGTCTAAAATCATTATGCTTTTTTTCTTTCAGCAGTTATGCTGGTTATGATTCGTTTAAACAGTGTTTACAATATTAGAGTTACAAAATATTAAAATGCCATACTAAAATAGCACAAAATTGCATTTTTTCAGTTAAAATTACACAGGGTTTCACACTTATTACCCAAGCAAAGCTACAGGTTTTGCTAATACCCTGCATCTTTTGCTAAATAAATGGATTATGAACTGGCCTTCTAGTCCTTATACAAAATTATGCTAATCTCTATCGGCTCTTAAACATTGTCCTATACCTTTTATTAAACAGCCTGTGTATACCTTTTTTTTTTTTTTTTCTTTTTTTAAGAAAAAATATGTACGCTTTCTCTAAATGTTAATATTCTTTTTTTTCCCTTTAAGATTTTGCCGAATATGCAGATATATATAATTTTCTGTTATGTTATGTTTACATAGTGTAGTCGTAAAAAGAACACAGAGTATATGCTCTTGCTCAAGGCAGAGGATATACCCTAGAATGTATATACAATAGCATTTTGAAAACCAGGGGGTATACAGTGGTCTGTAAAAAAATCCAGAGGGTACATAGCGAATACTCTCCACTACATCCATGGCAGAATGGAAAATAGGTGATACCTGTACCTGCTTTCGGCCTCCAAAAACAATGTTTGTGGTTTTTTATGAAGATGATAGACAAAATTAGAGATTTTTATAAAGCCAATCGAGAAAATTCACAGTCTTTCCGCGTCTGATCAACATATTTTGCAATATTTATGTAGCCGATCACCAAAGTTTCCAAATTTTATGAGCCGATGGACGAAATTGGCGATTGTTTCTCACATGATCAATAAAATTTGCTTTTTTTCTGCACCTCATCGACAAAATTTGTGATTTTTACCAAGCCAATTGACGAAATTCACGATTTTTACAAAGTCGAACGGTGAAATTCACAATTTTATTTGAGCCTGATTGAAAAATTTGCTAATTTTCCGTGTGTGATCAACAAAATTCGCATTATGCCCGTGTCCGACCAATGAAATTTGTGATTTTTTTTTGTTCAATCAACGAAGTTTACACTTATTCCGCAGTTAATGAACAAAATTCATGATTTTTAACTAACTTTGACGAAATCTGCATCGATCTCCCTTCCAACATTTATAAATGGAGGAGAATTGAGCTGTTTGGGAGGGAGAGAAGACCTCACTGTTTCTACATGTGTCATTTAAAGAATTATACTCATGCAAAATAACACTGAAGTAATTTAAATTAGCATTCCTTCCCGGTGCTAATTATTTTTGTTGCTGGTCGATTCAACTATTTTTGGTTTGTGCCAATTTTGGACTGAATGTATATATTTTTAAACTGAAATTGGTTTGAATTACAATATTTTTTTCATAAGCTAGCTCAATATGTTATTTCAGAACAAAAGCTAACCTATAACAATAAACATAGATATTTTAGCTTGTGCTGTTTTCTAAGTTAAAGCTGTATTTTTTTTTTACTTTAACAATGTAGCTTAATTCACATTTTTCTGCAGTCCTTTGATTAAATTTGTGTGTTTTTGTTGCGATTCTTTGCAGAAATTTGAATTTTTACTACAACCCTTCAATGAAATTCACTTTTTTTTTGATTCTTTGACAAAATGAGCATTTTTTTTTTTTGCAATCCTTGGTTGAAATTCTCCTTTTTCTCAGCAGCGCCATAACTAATATTTTTCTTAATGGTCCTTTCACAAAAATTGAATTTTTTTATAATCCTTTGACAAAATTCATGTTTTTTCTGCAATCTTTTGACGAAATTCTTGTTTTTCACAATCTTTTGATGAGATTCATGTTTTTTCTGCGATCCTTTAATAGAATTTGCATTTTTTGGCAATCCTTTGACAGAATTTGTTTTTTCACGCAATCCTTTGAAGAAATTTGTGTTTTTTCCATCTTCTCTTGACTATATACGGATTTTCTGAGATTCCTTGACAAATTATGCATTTTCTCTGTGATTTGTTGATGAAATTTACATTTTATTCCGCGATCCTTGAGGAAATTTGTGTTTTTGCCTTAATCCTTTGACAAAATTTGTGTTTTTTCTTTGATCATCAGACAAATTTGTTGATTTTTTTCTGCGAACAATTGGTGAAATTGGCTTTTTTGGTGCTCATTTGTTGCAACTGCTGATGTTTTTCCGTTATATATTTTCATTTCCAAACCAATACCGATTTTTTAGAATTTTCAGAGCCCAATGCCTTAAATTTTGGTGAAATTCTGAACTCCGTCGAATCTGATTCACCAATAGGTCACGGATCATAATGCGAAACTTGTCAACTGATCTCGGAAAAAATTGTGAAATTGATCATGGAAAATTGTGAATTTCAACGATCTTTCGTGTTAAAAATGTCATAAAACATACCAATTGGTCGTGCGAAAATAGCATGAAGTTTGTTGGCTGTCATCAGAGTTGAATGTAAGTTTCGTAATGCAAAATTTTTTGGAAAATGGTGAAATAATTTGGACAGGATTTCAAAATTTTGGGCATGAATTCCGCCGTCCCGCCTTGAGTTTACAGATTTATTTTGCTATTTAAACATTGTCATCACTGATTAGTGCAGAAATTTCTGTCAAATGTTAAAAAGAGAGAGGAACAGAGAGAACGGAGGGGGAGAGAACAAGGTGCCAAAAGTTTTTTAAGTAAATTAATTTAAGATATGTTAAAAATATTGGTCATCACAATTTTTATGTCATTATAAAAGAAATGGGGGAGGGGAGTAGAGCTTGTAGATAAAATGATATTAGTTACTTCTTTTTTTTTTTTTTTATTGTTACCATTGAATGGAGCAGGAATTTTCGTTTTGAAGAGATTGTTAAAATTTTGTTAGATTTTCATGTTTTTGAAAAAACTTGGATTTCAGGTGCTAGAGAGATTCTGAATTTTATTACGACCTAAAATCCAGAAAATTATGAAATCGAAAGCGTTTGATCCCAAGGATTTCGAATAATATATTTTAAGCTGTAATTATTTTTATAAGTGCACTTAGAGCCAAAGCATACTAATGAAACAAAAGTTTTTTCAAATAATTAACAATTAGGATACTAATAATTAATCAAATATTTGTGAAAATTATTCCTTGTTTAAATTACTGTGATTATCACAAGCTCAATATTTTAATTGTTTTTTAAACAAATGTTTTCAAATACTAAAATGTTAAGGAATTACGGTTATCAAATTGAGAAGTGTGGGATTTAGGGGGATACATATATTTTATATTTTGTGAGTGTATGCATAAATTCCTGAATTTCACATTGTTTTTAACAGTTAAACTTCCTGAAATCATTTAATATATTAATTTGTAGTAATCAATATTACAAATATCAAAGAAATGATACAATGGTTTGAATGTTTTATACCCCCCCACCCCCCCCCCCCCAAAAAAAAAAAATTCAAAATAACATTGTAGAACTGAAGATTGAGGCTGCTGAACTGCAGATTTAATATTTTAGTACTATTAAATTAAAATTATTTCTTATATACATACAATCGAACCTCGTTAACATGAATCTCAAGGGGAATCAAAATGTTGTTCTTGTTATCAGTATCAATTATAAATGTTTATAGGAGAATGTGAAAAAAATTCATGTTAACGAGGTTTGACTGTATATATATCAGAGGGATATGTTAAGGAAAATTTCAGGTCCTTTATAGGCTCCTCACATAATAATTTATCTGAAAACAGGACCCTTTACAAAACAATTTATACCAAATGTAGACTCTTCTCAAAATTGTCTCTTAAATAGACCTTTCAGAGAGTTTTTTCCCACTTTTGATAAATTTAGTCATATAAAATTAAAATCTGTACTGTAAATAAGCAGTTCAACTCAAAAGAGCATATGGTACTTACATATTAACGTCACTGCAGCAGAAGTTGTGGTTATGCACCAATAAAGAGCAATCTTGTTCGCACACACACACAATTATCTTTTAGATTCCTTGTTGCCTTGTTGTTTGCTGATTTTTGACAACATTTTTTGTGTTTTAGTGCTTTTTTAATGTTATTTATTTATTTTATTTATTTATTTATTTTATTTTTATTTTTTTGCAAGTACAAACCATAAAATTCATTTTTATTGATGCATTATTGCAACATCTACTGCGGTGGCATTAATACGTAAGTACCGAGCATATTACTTAGCTTTTTATATATGAAAGACAGAATCTGAAGACATCAATAATTTAAAAATCACAAAATTATGACTAGAATCTTTGAAAATATAAGAAAAACATCTTAATTTTACAAAAACAGGGTCCTGTGAGTTCTCTGCACATATATTTAGTAAATAGATAAGCAATCATTTAAGAAAGAAAACAAATTTTTAACATACAAGAACAAAAAGCACATTCTGAGGTTATTTTGTTTCTAGGTTCATTCTCTATAGAACTTTTTATCCTGACTCAGGTCCCCTTACATAATTCTTTATCTTATAAATAAACCTTTTGCAACTTTTTTCCTTTTAAATTGAACTTTTCAGAAATTTAATCGTTTAAAGATAAAATCTAACCTATAATAAAGCACTAAAATTCAATTTTTTTTTTTTTTTTTAAATGGAGTCACTTGAGATGATTCCTGGTCAAAGTTTTTTAGATTATTCTAAATCATTTAGATTTTTATTATCAAAATAACAATTTATTAAGCTATAACAAAAAATAGAGATACTTTGAACCCTTTGCCTTGCAATGGAAGTCTTAATTATTGATTTTAGTTGAAATTTAATAAATTTAAAATGAAAAATATATATATTTATTCAAAACTGTTACATTCAAATTTCTGAAAAACAACATTCTCCTTTATATTTACATATTTAATAAAGATCTGTGTCATTCTGATACTTTTAATTATTTTATTTCAACTATGTCACTTGCCTTTAATGCTTTTGGTTCATAAAACAATAACGGAGAAAAATTTAGCTTTAATTATTTTCTCCATAACTCCAGCTTACATGTTTAATAATTTGAGTTGTTGACATTGTTATTCAAACCATAACATGAAATCGCGAACAGAAGCAGAAACATTTTCAAGTTCTACTATCTTTCACTGAAAATATTAATAAAGATGCTCATTTAATAAATTCATACATTCAATACTTTATAAGAAAGCACTAAAACTTACTTTTTTTTAGAATATTTGCCTTGAGAAACAACGTGCCATCTTCGTTTCTTCTTTGCTAAAAATCCCGCGCTTGCGTAGGAGTATAAACAAAACTCAAACCCAGGTGTTGCCAATTTACAATAAAAGTGCAAGAAAGGAATTTCTTTTTTCCTTCAGGTTTATGTTTTGCTCTGAGAAATCTTTTATCTCCTTTTAGTTTTCTTATCTTATTCTTATATTTAAAACAGAATCAGAATTAATGCAAAGAGAAGCATATTCTTTTATAAATTACGAGAGTTTTGCTTTATGCATTTGTTGCAAAATTTAAATGAAGAAATTGTGAAGTAAAAACTTACTTTAAAAAAAGAATTTAATTTACTCAATTTATTAACAAATATAATTTAACGAAAAAATACATGACTTTAAAGCCATATAAGACATATATATGATATTTTATGTAGCATATGACTAATTACAAATCAATCATTGTATTTCAAGTGGAGGTCAGGGTAGTTCCACCAATCAGAACTGCCTATTTCAAGCGTATGACCTCCAGTATGACGTCAGTTGCAATTGCAACTACCCTTTATGTATATATGACATAAATATAAGTTATAAATGATATACATGGCCTATGTATAATGTATGTTAAAGAAAGGCTTGGCGAAATCGTGACTGCAGTTTAGACTAAATCATAACTGGAAGTAATTAACTTAAAATGATGATAAAAAATTTCTATGTTTATAGGGAACTTGCAATCAGCTGATAGCCATTGTATTTCAAATGGAGGTCCGGGTAATACACCAATTAGAACTGTCTATTGCTAGTATGTGACCTCCAGTATGGCGTCAGTTGCAACTACCTTTATATGCCCTTTATATAAGTTAAAACTTTTGTATTTAATTTTTTTTTAAATACCTTGATACCATACCTTAATAATCATTGTGAAAAATTAAAAAAACATGTATATAAGCAATTTATGAAAGCTATTCAAGTAGAGAGTTGAAAGAATCTACATATTGCATTTTCTGTTTAAACCTTTCATTTGCAAACAATTGTGTTTTTAAAATGTGGAATTCACACAATAATTTTCGAAAAATTTCATTTCAACATAAAGAAAAGCAGTTTTAAAATCTTTTTTCCACTCAAGTCAATTTAAGTAAAATTTAATAAAGTTTGTGATTCAAATCTTACCTCTCAAAAAATTAACCAGTCTTTGTCCTTAATCCCCTTTCAGGAAGACCAGCATAATATGCACTACAATTTCTTCTAACCGCTGCCTGAAATCGCTGTTTTTAGAAAAATTTTCTATTTCATTTTTATTATTTTAAAGTTAAAAAACTTGTGATTTCAAAAACGCTTTACTTTTTATTCAGCGATTACAAGAAACTAAGTTATAGCCCAAAATATAAATCGGAAATTAACGTTCTGAAACCGGAAGTGACCTTTCAATGCGTCACAGAAAGGTAAAGAATTTTTAATAGAAGCTTTAAATACACAAGTATATAAACATCTACAAATATGGTGGATTATAAAATAGTAAATTTTAAAATAATTTTTTGTACTCTATCAAAATCTTAATTTTGCGTTTTTCACTGTATACGGCTGACGGGAAGCATATAGGGAACTTGCAATCAGCTGATCGCCATTGTATTTCAAGTGGAGGTCAAGGTAGTTCCACCAATCAGAACCGTGTATTTCTAGTGTGTGACCTCCAGTATGACGTCAATTGCAACTGCCCTATTAGCAACCTTTACATGGATACGGACATGGGAAAGAATTCTGTGCTGTGATAGGCTGATCCGTTCTATCGTCTCTTTTCGCCCCTTTAACTAGAAATGAAAAGGCGTGTATTTTGTTGACATTTGTCGTAGAAAAGTTGTTCTTCGGTTCGGTGTGATAGATAAAACTATGCTGTATAAGAATATGTTGTGGAAATAATTTAACAAAATTTCTTCATACTTAAATTTTTACAATATTTATAGTTACATAGACATGTTACAACGTATTTATAAGTATAATGTTTAAATAATGCATAACTTTACACCGGAACGTTTTTATGCATCTTTAAAAATATGAAACAAAAGACATTTTCATTTTTTAACGTAAGTTTATGGCTCGCAGTTGTTGCTGTTTAAATAAATAAATTAAAAAATGTGCATCTAGCATAGTTTTATAATTTTACATAAATAAGCTATGGTTGCACGAATCACAAAATATTATAGTCATACAAAAAGGAACAGTTAAAATTACTTTACCTAAGAAGAAAACGTGATATTTGCCGAAGATAGCAGAAAAATGGTTAAAATTTCAATTTTACTTTAGAATTGGTTATTATAACCACTGAACTAGCAAGTATGCATGTGGAGACTGAAACGAACTTTACATCTTGCAGTCATCAAGCACATTCCAACTGGATTTTCTTTTACGAAGCATTAAATTGAATAAACTTAGTTTCGTAAAGCAATAATTCTATATTGTTGCAGCTACGTTATAAAAATGCAGATAAAGAATTTTAAATATTCATCTAACTAACGTTTGACTTCTGGAGAACATTCGATTTTGAATCGTTTAACTGGACATTATTTCCATGAAACAAAATTGAATAATCGTCCAAATGATATTTTTTCCTTTGAAATTTCACATTTGAAGAGTCAAATCACTGTATTAATATTAGTGTCTTGATGGAATTTACACCTTGTTATTAAGCAAATCTTAAAATATTCATATAATTATTTAAAATGCGTTGAAAACGCTCTCTAACGCCCTTTAAATAATTATGAGTATATTTTAAGATTTACATTTCACATTTGATTTAAAATCTTGTGATTAGAAGTCTATGGTATCAGACATCATAAAGCCAACAGGCGACTAGACCCTGGCCGTCCACATAATGCAAGTCTTCTCTCATTGGCCCGTAAAACTGACCTTTTCTATAAAAAAATATAAGCAATTCTAGCTGAATGAGCATGCGCTGTAGCAAAACAACTTTGCTCTCTTGCAACATTGGATCATTGGAATGTATTTGCTTACTGAAATTAATATTCCATGTTTAACATCGAAGGACAAATGGACAAATTTATGGAAAATATAACAACCATAGATCAGAAATAACAACTAGATAACGGATCCCTTTGTTCTCTTCGGAAATACTTGAAGCTAGAATGGCCCAGATTTGGCGAGAGTTTTCCTTGCCAAAAGGGTGTCTTTTTTGGTTATTATCCCTTCTTGGCAATTTTCTGCTTTCATTCTCATAATAAAAGAACGCAACGCAGTCGAAAAAAGTCTTGGTGGCTGGTGGGATCGGCGGGAGAAACCGGTTTGGCGCGCATTCGCTCCCACCACCACGTGCTGGTGGAGAGGTTATGATGGCGTCAAGAAAGGTTGCCATTTCTTAGTCCAGTTATATTAGAAGTCAATGATAACAACAAACTAATACACGTGATAGTTGCTTGCAACTCTATACTTTAGAAAGACCCTTTTCAGCGCATGCTCACTGAGTACGAAGCGCCGCGATAAAATTCTTTTCAGCGCATGCTCATTGAGTTACAATTATTAGATTTTTTGATAGAAATGGACTATCTTACGGTCCAATCAGAAGAGACTTGCGTTATGTGGATGGCCAGGGTTTAGTAGCCTGTATAAAGCCATACCAGTTTGTTGTTCACGCTCTCCTGCACTACGGCGTAAAACGTGCTCGTGCCACATGACATTGCTCCATTACATTATCCAATCATGATGCAGGATTTTTTCCCATGTCCGTATCCATGTAAAGGTTGCTTATATGCTGACGGAAAACGTCATTTCTTAAAAATTTTTTTAGATTAAACGTTTGATAACACAATAGACAATCATACATAAGAAAACAGTACTTTCTTCTAAAATATCTACTCAAGGTGCAATAACTAATATTAATAATTTTCTAGCGTATTAAAATTGCAAGAATAAAAATTTGCATTAAAATCTTTTGAATGCTTTTTGAGGAAATTGTTGACATATAAGGAAAGGACAGCTGACGTCACTGTGGGTCGAATCGAGGCTAAAGAAAAAGACAAGCTATCGCGGTGCATCCCAAGCATTTTTTTTACAGACTGCTAGAATGACGTAGTGCTCTATGGACTCTATTCTCCGTTTGAGTTCGAGGCTGTGATTTCGGCAATGTTTCCCCAAAACACGTGACCTCACTTCACAAAAATATGTTCCGTTACTATTCTATGGTATACAACCACGAGATGGGGAACGAGTCGTTGCATAATTAATGGCTATGATGTGGGGAATGTTTCCCCAAAGCACGTGACTTTGACGTCACCAGAATAGAGTCCATTAGCGCACCCGCATTGGTGTATTCGAGTATCACGTGACTCCAGCGGTCTGTAAAAAATGATACTTGGAATAGATCGCGGTAGCCTGTTTTTCTCGTTAGCCTCGGGGTCGAATTATTGTAGATAAGAAAGGAACACCTGTTCATTCTTTACGACTCCTACCGTACACATGAGTGAGAGCAATTAGATTCGTCTACATTCTACAGGTATATGATATTATTCGTCCATGTCGCTAAGACAAATCCTACAATGATCGTAACGACAAAAAATGTAGTGGTAGATTGGTTGACGGAGGTGTTTTTTTTTTTGTAAACATGCCCTTTTCTTATATGCATAATAAACAAAAAGAAAGATTCTGGGCCCACCGTGGCTGAATGGTTAAGACACGATGCAGTTAATCGCTTGTGAGCATAAGTGGGCAGCGGGTTCACTCTTGCTAGTTCCATCGCATACTCTTTATGCCAATCCGATATGGAATTCTTTGTTGTAAATTTCCTTGTGGTCATCTCGTCCTAAGGCAAACACACACCACTGAGACATTTAACGAAAAAATGTGAGACAGAGACCCTTTCATCCTGTTAACAAAGGAAAAACTGGTCTGACTTGGCATAGCGATTGCATTTCAATATGCAGTTTAAACTAATTCTGCAATTTAGACTATGACCACAATGAGATGATTGTTTGTACTGCCGCCTGCCGGTTTTTCTGCGTCATCTTGTTTAGAATATTCGCCCAATCAAATCACGTATGTTTAAGGAACATTGCTGATGTTTGATTACAACTCATATGGTACAACGCCACCCAAAGACCAGGCCGATGAGCTCGATTTCGACGTAGACGTCGAGGCAGATCGACATCAGAAGGTCATTCATTGGATCACATTTCTCGTGAGGTAAAAGTCGTAAAAATAGGGTGCAATAGGGCAGTTGCAATTCACGTCATACTGGAGGTCACACACTAGAAATAGACAGTTCTGATTGGTGGAACTGCCCTGAACTCCATTTCAAATACAATGGCTATCAGCAAGGCAACACTAGATACCGGACTTGCTCATTCCTTATTATGACGTCACAAAAGGTGGCTGGTCGCTTTCTACGACATTCAGCGATTGGTACAAAACGACGGGTGCGTCACTTTGAGCCCTGTTTGTATCAATCGCTAATAGTGGCCAGCCACTTTTTGTGACGTCGTGATAAGGAATGAGCAAGCCCGGTATCTAGTGTAGCCCTGCCGATTGCAAGTTCCCTGTGAATGATCCGCTGATGGCCGACCTGCTGTGACGTTGAAATCGAGTTCATCTCTAAATATTGTGAACAATTTCCTCTGTTTTTACGAACTATCTATTTTTTAACCAATGATAATGTTACATAAAGGCCTAAGGAGCGTTTTCATTGGTCAGAAAATAGATAGTCTTTAATAACAGAGGTAATTTTCACGCCATTTTTAACAGTGTAGATAGTGTTGTATGGGCCCAACGTGGCTGAATGGTTGGTTAAGGTAGCACCAGGGCTACACTAGATACCGGGCTTGATCATTCCTTATCACAACGTCACCAAAAGTGGTTGCCGCTATCAGCTATTTGTACAAACAGGTTTCTAAGTTACGCAACCATCGTTTTGTACCAATCGCTGGATGTCGTTGTTAGCAAGCAGCCACCTTTTGTGACATCATGATAATGAAAGAGCAAATCCGGTATCTAGTGTTGCCTTGGTAGCACACTGCAAATCGCTTGAGAGCGTAGGTGGTCTGCGGTTTCGATTTCCGGTGGCTCCGTTCTCCCTCTTGTAATTCTGTGGTGGTGTAAATGTTCTTGGGCGCGTTCAGTGGAGTTACCGGTTACGTATTGGTGGGATCGGATAGTCGGTTAGTTACCAAAGCGTTCAAAGCTGCTAAATGATACGCAATCAATGTCGTTCAGCTGAAATAACCGAAGTGACTGGTAAGGGACCGAACTAACACCCTCTCCCCCCACCCCCCCAAAAAAAATCTGGGTTACTTGGGTCACGTGATCGTGATACATAAACATTTATGACAACAGCGATAAAAGAGCAATTTTAGCAACTTAATGCAGATGGCGCTGCTAATAAACAATACCAATGGAGTCCAGTGAATCTGTTACCCGGTTAGAATCCGGTCACTTACCATGACATCATGTATCCGATCACATTGGTTGGGTGTCTGCTAAACGCGCTCTTTGTGTTCTTGTGCTGTTATAAGCAGACACCCGACGTCAAGCACAAAGTCAGATGTGTGTGTAAACAAATAAAAATAAACAACTAGGTATATTTTAATATTTGAAATTGGAAGTGGGGGGGGGGGGAACTGGGTTAATGCGACGCCAGTTCTTTATTATGAAATATAGCGATATTGAAGACGGGTCAAAGTCTAAGACAGAAAATAGGAGATAATTAAAAGCTAAATATTAGCACTTTTGAAATTTCGATATTCAAAAATTGAAGAGTAAAATATTTCCAAATGTCATTTTTGTTTACTGTGGCTTTAAACCACTAATAAAAGCCATACAGTAAAAACTGATAGTGCGATTACAGTTTGCATTCCTTGCATCAAATAAGACTGTTCGCAACTGCTCTGCTCAACAAGCAAAAAACCTTTTTTACACATTCACAAATCCATTTCTTAACGGAAATATCGCAAGCCAGAAATCCAGACTAAGGAAGCGATTTGGAATCGAACGGAATTTTCCACTTTGGGATCAATAAATTACCTATTGAATTAAAAGCGTTTTCGATCGCATAACAAACACATCTTTCTGCCATGTTTGAGTGATTAATCTTTCTCCGCGCGGGAATTCAGTTCAAAACGCCTACTTTGACAACATTTTCTTAAAAAAAAAAAAAAAAAAAAAAAAAGGACGGTTAAATAAGTGCGATTAGGAACTTTTTGAACAACAACCCATGCTACTTTCATAAAAAAAAAAAAAAAAAAAAAAAAAAAAAAAAAAAAAAAAAATTGAAACTTATGTCATAGAATTGCCTTTTCTGATTTGAGACCCTTAAAGAAAAAGAAATACTGTTTTACTTTTAATCTGTACGGATAAAAAATGCATGGATTTTACTGTAAAAAATACAAAAATCCATATTTCTTACAGCAAAAAACTGTTTATTCTTTTCAGCAGTTATTTTTTGTCAAACAAAAAATATGGATTTTTTATGTAAAAATTACAAATTCCAATTTTTTTTACAGTAAAAAATTGTTTTTTCTTTTAAACAGTTTTTTCTGTAAAAAATACAAAAATCCATATTTCTAACAGCAAAAAACTGTTTTTTCTTTTAAACAGTTATTTTTTGTCAAACAAAAAATATGGATTTTTTTTGTAAAAATTACAAATTCCAATTTTTTTTACAGTAAAAAATTGTTTTTCTTTTAAACAGTTTTTTTCTGTAAAAAATACAAAAATCCATACTTCTTACAGCAAAAAACTGTTTTTTTCTTTTAAACAGTTATTTTTTGTCAAACAAAAAATATGGATTTTTTTTGTAAAAATTACAAATTCCAATTTTTTTTACAGTAAAAAATTGTTTTTCTTTTAAACAGTTTTTTTCTGTAAAAAATACAAAAATTCATATTTCTTACAGCAAAAAACTGTTTTTTCTTTTAAACAGTTATTTTTTGTCAAACAAAAAATATGGATTTTTTTTGTAAAAATTACAAATTCCAATTTTTTTTACAGTGAAAAATTGTTTTTCTTTTAAACAGTTTTTTTCTGTAAAAAATACAAAAATCCATATTTCTTACAGCAAAAAACTGTTTTTTCTTTTAAACAGCTATCTTTTGTCAAACAAAAAATATGGATTTTTTTTGTAAAAATTACAAATTCCAATTTTTTTTACAGTAAAAAATTGTTTTTCTTTTAAACAGTTTTTTCCTGTAAAAAATATATATATATCGTAATTTTTGCAGAAAAAAATTGTATTTTTTACAAAAAAGAACTGTTTTTCTTTAAAACAGTTTTTTCCTGTAAAAAATACAGTTTTTTTCTGTGAAAATAACAATTTTTTTTTACAGTGTTGTTGTTCAGAAACTGTCTAATTGCACTCATTCTTTTGTTTTTTCAAAAACACAATAGATTTTTCACAACAAGCCTTCAAAGTTGACACTTTTGAGCCTATTTCCCGACGAAAGCAGAAAAATCGGTCGAAAAGGAGGAGAAAAACGGATGATTGCGTCATCGAAATACCTTATAACTCGATAAGTAATTGAATTATCATGAAATGGAAAAATGAGTTCAATTCGAAATCGCTTTCATAGTCAGGCATTAAAATTTTATAACTTTCTGTTAAAAAATGAATTTGTAAATGTGTCAAAACGTTTTTCGCTTGTTGAGCGGATCAGTTAAGAACACCCTTAAATTATTTATCCAGTCTAAGCTATTTCGATCCCCGTTTTTCTCCTGCTTTTCGACCGGTTTTTCTGCATTCGTCTGGAAAAGTGCTCGAAAACGTCAACTTTGAAGGCTTGTTATGAAAGATCTATTTTGTTTTTAAAAAAACGGAAAATTGAGTGCAATTAGACAGTTTCTGAATAACGACACCTGCTATTTTCATGCATTTCCGAACAAAAATAAATTAATGCATGTGTCACAAAGTTACCCTTTTTGATTTAAGAACAGCCTTAAACAGTTCTAAATGTAAATTCTGGTGAGAAATATTTTTATAAAACTTGCTTGAATTTTCCCACGGCTCTAGTGTTAAGAAACGTATTGTAGTGCTTTCTCGACAACTTGTTGTTGAAGTTTTAAAATTTACCGTATAATTTTAGCAAAAAAAAAAAAAAAAAAAAAAAAAAAAAAAAATTAAATTACAAAAAAAAAAAAAAAAAAAAAAAAAAAAAAAAAATTAAAAAAAGTTTTAGTTTTAACATCTGTTTACCTATTGGATTTCTGTGAAGTAATGATTTATATTTTAATTCAATATAAGGGTTGAAGTTCTCCAGGGACCAATAGTTTTATGTAATTGGTAAAATAAAGCGAGTTTACTATGTAAAGAATATTTTTATGATATAAAATTCACAAATAACCAAATTAAGTATTCGCGAATGTTGAAATGGTCTTTATTTTTTATTTCGTGAATAACTGGAATTCAAGAATGTTAAGGAATTACTGTATATGTATTGTAAAATATTTACAAGAATAATCAAATAAATTAACCAAATATACTTAGGGAAATATAATTCTTAAAAAAGAATGTGTTGTGTGTATTGCAATCCTCTCTGTAAATAGAAAGGATTGTGTTGAAACTTTTTCGTTTAACATTTTTTTAGAAAAATAAATAAATAAATAAATAAATAAAATAAATAAAAGCTGTAATAATTAAGATAATTATTACTTTTGAAAATATTTAGCTTAGACTGTTTTACGACGCTTTCTAAATATTATAAGCAGCGTACTTTGCGTGAAAACAAAAATATACTTTCATAAATAAACAGAGTAATTAAATTTAATATTAATTTGCTTCAATGGTACTTCAAAATACCGTCAGTGCATAAAGGATTAACTCAATCTGGTCTTTATATGTAATCTCGACACAATTTTAAAATGATATTAATAATTTTCAACTTGCACTTTTTCGGAATTGAGCTCGGACTGTGATGACACAAAATGCTTCGGGATCAGGCCCCGATTATGTTTAATTGGGGCCCTGGGCAAAAATAAATTAGGGGGCCCACTTTCGAATCATTTCAACGTTATTGAAATAGAATTGGGGGTCACATAGTGTATGTGTAATGCATAAACATGTTTTCGCACCTTGGATATAAATTGAACAAAATTCTTAGCCCCGTCAATTCTAAATTAAATATCTTAATTAATAAAAGTACCCCTTTTTATCCTTAAGGCAGAACTTTAGAATCCTAAAAATAATTTTAGCGATTTGTTATATTACTTTAAGATGATTTTAATAACTTCAACATAATTAAGATTTCGAATTTTAAAATGAAAGTAAATATTTTACAATTTCATGTATGGATTTGGGGGCCCCTTAAGGCCCGGGGCCTATGGGCAAAGTCCCGATTTGCCCATGCGGTAATAAGGGCCTGTTCGGGATCGGACTCCGTTAAAAGAAGCCGAACTCATCTCTAAACATAATCCATTTCTTTATATCACACGCGTTCAAACAATCCCGTTTACGTTATACTTTCGTTTTTAGCCTAAATTCAAAGAACCTACAAAAGGGGTAAGGTGGAAGGGTCAGACCTCCCATTCTCTTTTCGGATCGCCGTAGGTGGCCGGTGTGGGTTTCAGAGATCAAAGAGTTAGAAGGACTGACTTTTTGACGACCCAGAGCCTGAGAGTCGCCGAAGGGGTATTCTTCCATTTATCTCGCGGTTTTGGAGAAAGTCGAAAGGGGGCGTACTTTGTGTGTGATACCCGGAAATTTTAGAGGCAACGGCTCTTTTGGTTCCCATTGTTCTGGAGTCATCGTTAATCACTTGTATAGCGCCGCACAACTCCTTTGAATGGAGGCATAAGGAGGCCGAAGCCGCCTTCCCGGAAAACAAATATTTTTCTTGGCTTTGAAGGGAACCGAGTTAAAGGGTTGGGATGGAACTGTCATTTTCTATGTATCCTTTTTCCTGGGATGTGCTTGGTTCTGTCCCTATATGGGTTGGATAATATAGAAAATTCTTTCAGAAATGATGATCGTTAGTCGAAAATGTTCGTAATTGAAATTGGTCTCTCGTCCAATTAAAATGCAATGTGGTAAAGATACAAAAATTAAATACACAAATAAAAGGCGCACAAGCTTAATTTGGCTTTGTTAATACAATAAAACTTTCATTTAACAAAGGCTCATCGTTACTATTTCGTTAAAACTGGTTTTCAACTGCTCTGGTCAACAAACGGAAACAGTTTTGACACATTTACAAATTTATTTTTAAACGGAAAGATATAAAATTGGATAGCCTAACCATGTAAGTAATTTGATATCAAACTCACTTTTTCTATTTTTTATTTTTTATTAATAAAGTACCTATTGAGTTATAAGTTTTTCTCATCACGTGAAAAGCAGATTTTTAACCCAGTTTGGCAGGGTTTTTTTCTCTTGCGCCGGAAAACATTCCAAATCATTCCACTTTGATATTACTTTCTGAAGATTCTATTGTGTTTACACGTACGCACTCAAAAAAAAAAAAAAAAAAAACCGTGAAATTGAGTACGATTAGAATAACAATTAGAACAGATTCTGAGCAATAACAGTTGTTAGTTTCATGCATTCATCAACAGAAATAAATTAAAATTTATGTCATAAAGTTGAAACTTTTTGATTTAAGGGTGTATTCGAAAAAACGCTTTTCCACCTTCAACAGCTCGAAATTTTCCGATACAATTTCAGGCACATTTTTTAAAGTAGAAACATGAAACTTGATGAGGGGATATTTGAAGAGACGTATGAGGTGCCGTGTGATGTCATTTTACTCTCAATTCATTAGAATTTGATTTATAAGCAATTATCTTCACAGTAGGACCCATTTTTTCGTCCACAGATCTCCCGCTTCGAAAAAATCTGTTCAAAATGCCGTTTTTGATTGCTTTTTTTGCAATATTTTTTACATTTATCAGAGAATTGACAATTACGGCACCTCGAGTACTTTCTGAATAAGAGATTCTGCGAGTCTGATGAGTTTGAGAGCAAAAGTGAATTAAAAAATAAATCGGAAAATAAGCAGTTTGAATCGAAATACACCCTTAAGAACAGCCTTAAATAAGAAATCAATTCAGATTCATGAAATTTGTATAACAAAATACATATGCATAAGATGAAAAAAGCACATAAAACAGAAAGATTGGAAAAAATTTATTTTAATTCGGTCAGTAACTTTTTTTTTTCTTTTCAGTGTAAGCATATTGAAAAAAAAAAGTAATTGGAATAATATCTAAAAAGTCACATAGTGAAAAACACAAAAACTGAAGCGTTGGCGTACCTTTTCTATTTTTTCTCAGTATTTCAAGTCCTTAAAAAGAAGTCTGCACTATTTCTCTGAACAGGTTTCTTATGGAGAAGTTCATAAAAAAATTTCGCTTTTTTGTAAGTATCCGAATAACTTATCTGTAACATTTCCGTGAAACTGTAATCCCCTTCTTATTGTATCGAAGTCTTTTAGCATTTCTTTTTAGCACTTTCCAACAAAGTTGAGAAGTGCTTATGCATTCGTAATATTTGAACGTCCCCTATATTTAGTTTTAGGTTCATGTTTGAATAAAGCATTGTCATAACAAATCATAAAAAGTTTTAAATTTTTAATATAGCAAAAACTTATATTAATAAAAAAATTACCAATTTTTAAATTCCTTCTTCTTTTCTATTTTTTTATAATAATTGAAAATACATTTTTTGTGATTAATTTGTTTATATAAGTTTTAAAAAAATGAGAGAATTTTTTTCTTTATAAATCTAACTATCGGAATTTTGATAAGTCCATTAGTTCAACACGGAAAAAAAAATAGTAAATGTACATTGATAAAAACATGAGAAAATAGCAAATTTTCAATTTCATAATCGTTTCAAAAAGGAATATAGTTACAAAAATAACATATCGAAACTCCGATGCACTTGGTTATAACACACAGGCTATAAAGGTACTTTTTAAACAATTTCGGACAATTTGCTAGTTATTTTAGAAGCCTTAGCATTTATATTAAAATGAAAACATAGAAAATTGCGCACTGTAGAAAAATTTAGAGAAATTAAATATATCTCCTTTATTATTTATCGAATCGCTCTGAAATTTGGACAGAATGTTCCAAGAATACTGTTGCACTCGTTCTTAGACGACACGCTGATGAATTTCCCCGGAACCACGAACACCACTCATACATACTTCCAAAAAATGTTCTTATATTTGATATAATGTACCACCATCAATATAAACAGATGATATCGGGCCCGATGTGACAAGGATTATAAAAAATCCTAAACTTATTTGATTAAAATTAAAGAACAATTTATTTACATATAAAAAAAATTATTTACATTTAAAAGCTCGGATATATAAGATCCGGCCTGATGCTAATTTACATATAGCACGTTCTGCGCACTGGCTCAGTTTATTAAAATATTCTGTTTTCCTCTCACACTGTGGTATCGTATGCATTTTTTTTTTTATCGGAGGATCACCTTTGTTCTCCCTGTTGCGCCGGCTATCTCCGTAAAAGACTCAAACCTTTTCCTGCAATTCACGCCACTCTATTCCCAAAAACTCCAATGAAGAAACACCAACCTACTACATTGAGGCCTACGACAGAATTCTCCTTTCTCTCCCAACAATTCCTTGCCAAAAGAAAAAAAAGCCCGACAGTTTTTTTGTTTTTACCGGGATCTGTTTCTCATCTAAAACTTTCCCCTTCTTGTACTACTCACTACTTACCAGATAAGGAGTTTAATGTTTCTGTTATCTAGGACCTACGTTCTGGAATAGAAAGAGAAAACTGCAATTAATTGATACAATGGGGCTTGTTCATACCACAGGATCTAACTGCAATATCTTCGATCAACTTCAAGATTAGAAAAAATATCTTAAACCTCAAGTACGCAAAAAGTGATACATATGAAATACAATGAATAAGTGAGAGATAACACCAGATAACAGTAATCTCAACTAATTATCAGCTCACTAGCGCCAGAAATCTGGCAAATACTAAGACATATTTTAGAGTTCGGCATTTTCATCACTTTTTATCAAAATGACAGGGACGGGGTCCTCTTAAATGTCTTGGGCCGATTACTTTCATTTCGTTACTCGCTAATCAAGTTTAGAACATAAATTATGCAGCAATATGCAGTTTCACTTCATACAAAAAATGGAAATAAAGAGTTTGATAGATACAGGGATAACAAAAATTAATTCATATTTCAGAAATAAAAATATATCCCTGTATGTGTCAATAAGCAGTGCATTTGGATAACCTTAATGGACATCAACAATGTTTCTCCACAATTATGTTTTGCATTGTTCTAGTTTCCGTTAATTTTCGCCCAAGAGGATTAGTCCATTTTTTTCCCTCCTTTCTGTCAATGCCTGTGATGAAGGGAAGCTCCCTCTATCATAGGAGAACAAACGTAATCAGGGTGGACTAAGTACCGGGCGTGGTTGGCTCCCACACCCACTTGCGATGAGCCCGTTGCCACCTCAACAAAAATCGAGTGTCATTATCGAAGTCTCGGATCTTTCTATCTGATGATAACGAATATCGACCGGACGTGGAAACGAATTTCAGTCGATGATTGAAAAAATATGAATTAATGTGAGTGAAGTGAATGAATCATTTATGCCGTTCTTTCATATTTCTTCGTCGGTAAATGCGATCATGTGTAATCGTTTTACAGGGTATCGCACCTTAAGGGTGTATTTCGATTCAAACTGCTTATTTTCCAATTTATTTTTTAATTCACTTTTGCTCTCAAACTCGCAGAATCTCTTATTTAGAAACTACTCAAGGTGCCGTATCTGTCAACTTTCTGATAAATGCAGAAAATACTGCAAAAAAAGCAATCAAAAACGACATTTTGGACAGTTTTTTCCTAAGCGGGAGATTTGAGAACGAAAAAAAGTGTCATACTGAGAACATAATTGTTTATAAATCAAATTCTAATGAATGGAGCGGAAAATGACATCACACGGCACCTTGTAAGTCTCTTCGAAAATCCCCTCAGTAAGTTTCATGTTTCTACTTTTAAAAATGTGTCAGAAATTAAATCGGAAAATTTCGAGCAGTTGAAGGTGGAAAAGCGATTTTTCGAATACACCCTTAAGGTTGTACGGTTGGATATGGAAAAACGTATGGTGTAGAAAAAAGGTAAAGGGTTAACAGGTAAATAAACAGGTGCACTGTAAAAAAAAAAAAAAAAAAAAAAAAAAAAAAAAAAAAAAAAAAAAAAAAAAAAAAAGTAATTTTATTGATGACAAGTTGCCGAAATCTGTATGATTACTAACATTTTACCTGAGCACTTTACAAAGAAAAATGTAAATCAATAGAATTATTCTTTGTAAAGCTACAGAAATAAACTTTACCAATGAATCTATTAAAATTACAGTAACCTTACTAAAATTTTATCTGTAACATGGGTTGTTAGTTACATAAAAAATACTTGGAATCCCAGTTTTCTAAAAAATTCTTAGTAAACTTACTGAATTTTTGACTTTCAGTGCAAATCTGTATCTGTTACATGCACTTTTGCCGTTACACAAAAAGTTCTTGGAATCCCAGTTTCCTAGAAAACTTTTAGTAACTTTACAGATTTTTATTTACAGTGTTGTGTTGTTCAGAATCTATCGAATCGCTCTTAATTTTCTTTTCTTTTTTTTTTTTTTTTTTTTTCGGCAAGCGCAATACGTTTCAGAAAATAGTGCCAAAATTCGTTCTTTTTCAGTGTTTCTCTTCTTAAGGGTGTATTCGAAAAAACGCTTTTCCACCTTCAACAGCTCGAAATTTTCCGATACAATTTCAGACCCATTTTTAAACGTAGAAACATGAAACTTGCTAAGGGGATTCTTGAAGGGACGTATGAGGTGCCGTGTGATGTCATTTTACGCTCCATTCATTAGATTTTATAAGCAACTATCTTCTCAGTATGACCCATTTTTTCGTCCACAGATCTCCCGCTTCGAAAAAATCTGTTCAAAATGTCGTTTTTGATTGCTCTTTTTGCAATATTTTTTTGCATTTATCAAAGAATCGACAATTACGGCACCTTGAGTACTTTCTGAATAAGAGATTCTGCGAGTCTGATGAGTTTGAGAGCAATAGTGAATTTAAAAATAAACCGGAAAATTAGCAGTTTGAATCGAAATACACCCTTAAGGGTGTTCTTAACTGATCCGCTCCACAAGCGAAAAACATTTTGACACATTTACAAATTCATTTTTTAACAGAAAGTTATAAAATTTTAATGCCTGACTATGAAAGCGATTTCGAATTGAACTTATTTTTCCATTTTATGATAATTAAATTACTTATCGAGTTATAAGCTATTTCGATGGCGCAATCACCCGTTTTTCTCCTCCTTTTCGACCGGTTTTTCTGCTTTCGTCGGGAAATATGCTCAAAAGTGTCAACTTTGAAGGCTTGTTATAAAAAATCTATTGTGTTTTTTAAACAAGCAAATGGAATGAACAAAACAAAAGGAATGAGTGCAATTAGACAGTTTCTGAATAACAACACCTGCTATTTTCATGCATTTCCGAACAAAAATAAATTAATGCATGTGTCACAAAATTGCCCTTTTTGATTTAAGAACACCCTCAAAGGTTGCCATATTTTTTCTTATTTGTTAAAATATTTCTAGTACACTGTAAAAAAAAAAAAAAAAAAAAAAAAAAATTCTATAATTCTACAGATGTAAAAATGCCGTAATCTGTATGTTTACTATCATTTTATCTGTACACTGTACAAGAAAATATGTAAATGTATACAAAACTGATTTCTGCAAAGCTACAGAAATCTGTAACTTTACAAGCGAATCTATTAAAACTATAGTTATCTATCATACTAAAATTTTATCCGTAATCTGGGTTGCAATTACATAATACTCTATTCTAAGCATCCGAAAGTTCCTAAAAAATTCTTAGTATTCTTACAATTTTTTTTTTTTAATTTTCAGTGAAAATCTGTATTTGTTACAGGAATTTTTGCTGTTACCGTTACATAAATGTTCTTGGAATCCCATTTTCCTAGAAAAAGTTTAGTAACTTTACAGAATGTTTTTTACAGTGTAAACTGGCTGATGAGGAAGTGTCACTCATAAGCCTTTATACCGAATAGGGCAAATATTTCAAAAATATTAATTGTCACTGATTTATGAGTATTTAGGCATACTTAAAGTCCACTAAGCCCGATCTCAATTTAGATAATGGTAAAAAAGTACACAGGTCTTTCGTTAAAATTCATCACTCCTTCACAATTCTTATTTTGGCCTAATTGGACAAAATCACACATTTACTTATTATTATTATTATTATTATTATTATTATTATTATTATTATTATTATTATTCCCCCCCCCCCCCCAAAAAAAAAAAAATTATTTTTGTAAAATATGATTCTAAACTAAGAAAAACTTTTGTCAACTAAAACCCCTCCAAATCTTTCAAAACTTGAAAACAATTTCAAGAAAATGTTTGGAAAAATTTCTCAACTTTCAAAGTTCCATTTATCAAAATAAAATTTGCGAATCCAAAACAACACAACAGCTTTTTATTTCTCACTTAAGCACACACATGAGTAGTTTAAGCCAACATAAATTTTAACGCTTTTAAAAGAAACACACACACATACACTACACACACTTAATAGCTGCATTAGAGTAATAATAACATCCAAGGCCGTTATTGGGCCAAAACCATAGTGTAGCTCTAAAAGTTTTAAAGCTCTTTATTTATAATAAACCCCGAGTAAGCTGTAAAGAGGCAAAATGCGCTCGCTTTCGTCGACGAAAACTAACCATTAAAACGATCGTTAAAAAGTTTTAACGTTCCTCCTCCAAACCTTACACTTTTAAGAATACAAATTGGTTCTACATCATGTCTCCATAGAGCAAGCATCACGTGTAAACCTCTACAATTTGGCGAAAAACTCTTTTAGGAACGTTCATTAAGGGCATATAATGCGGCAATTATAAACAGAGCGATGCTGGAAGGGGCAGATTGGTAAAAGGGCTGTAGATTTGCTTTGAAAGGGGCTATTAGTGGAACACATAAAAAATGAGTTTGTGAAAGTTTTAAAAAAGTTGAGCAGTTGAAAATCCAAACTGTCAGATTTTTGACGTATTCACGAATTCAGTTTTTATATTAGATACATCAGACTTACAGGAGCTCCCATTTCAGACTGTATCAAATCGACTAAGCGTTTTGTAAATTACGATAAATGCCAAGGATCTTCCAAAAAGTGTCATTAAACTGGGCGTTTTGAACGGAATGCGACAGACCGAGTCTTGGATCAGACTGTAATTATTTGTACATATACTCTCAGAAATATTTTCTTCAATTTGCTGAAATTTTCTTGGTAGCAATGTCACCAGGATTTTTCCGCAAACAGACGAATATCTGTTCATTTTTTCTCTCTGTTACAGGAGGAAAAATATATACGTCAATTGAAAAAAGTGGGAATAAAACAAAAGTTGCTGAACTTGGAACCGAATCAGCTACCTTGGTGCTACTTGATGTTACGAGACAAGTACTCAAACCAATCGGTTACAGTTGTGCAGTAGTCTAACAGTTTGAAGTAAATATGTTTGGCTCAAATGGGTGGTTTTGTGGACGAAATCTTTAAAAATATTTCGTTCATCTTTTTTTTTTCCATTGAATAGTTGAGGTCGATATCTACGAAAGCCATTTTTAACATTTTCGATTTTATTTACAAGTATTTTATTAGAATACTTTCTTTTTATGAATCAGTTTAAAAAAAGAACGTACCTCCATATAAAAAAAACCTTCAATCAAAGTCTAAAAAGTAAAAAACGGCCTTTAAGGGTGTATTCGAAAAAACGCTTTTCCACCTTCAGCAGCTCGAAATTTTCCGATACAATTTCAGACACATTTTTAAAAGTAGAAACATGAAATTTGCTGAGGGGATTTTTGAAGGGACGTATAAGGTGGCGTGTGATGTCTTTTTAAGCTCAATTCATTAGAATTTGATTTATAAACAATTAACTTCTCAGGAAGACCTTTTTTTTCGTTCCCAAATCTTGCACTTCGTAAAAATTGGTTCAAATTGCCGTTTTTGACTGCTTTTTTTTCCAATATTTTGTGCACTTATCAAAGAATTGACCTCCACGGCATCTTGTGCACTTTCTAAATAAGAGAATCTGCAAGTTTCATGTGTTTGAGAGCAAAAGTGAATTCAAAAATAAATCGGAAAACAAGTAGTTTAAATCGAAATACACCCTTAAAGATCCACCTCAGCTTTGAGGCCTGTAGCAAGTTTTCTCCTCAAATGGTCCTTATTATACACAAAAACCATATCAACCCACAACAATTCTTTATTTCCATTACATATTTTTATAACTTAAATGGACTCTCACAATTAAATCCATGTCTTATCTGAGGATTCGAACTCGATCCCACAAGCATGACAGAAGTTATCGTAACCTATTTCGCCACAGGGCAACATCCAATTCAGTTATCCGAATGAAATAAATAAATAAATAAAATAAAATAAAAATTATTTAAAAATTATGAAATGCAAAGAAGATAGTTTTAAAAATTTCTAGATTAGGATTAAGGGTGTATTTCGAATCAAACTGCTTATTTTCCGATTTATTTTTAAATTCATTTTTGCTCTCATATGCATCAAACTGGCAAATTGTCTTATTCAGAAAGTACTCGAGGTGCCGTAATCGTCGATTCTGTGATAATTGCAGGAAATATTGCAAAAAAAGCAATCAAAAACGGCACTTTGAACCGATTTTCACCAAGCGGGAGATCTGTGAACGAAAAAAAGGGTCGTACTGAGAAGATAATTGTTTATAAATCAAATTTTAATGAATTGAGCGTAAAAAGACATCACACGGCACCTTATACGTCTCTTCAGAAATCCTCTCAGCAATTTTCATGTTTTTATTTTTAAAAATGTGTCTGAAATTGTATCAGAAAATATCGAGTTGTTGAAGGTGGAAAAACGTTTTTTCGAATACATACTTAACATGAGCGACTAGGTGGTTTCGCGTGAACCACATTTTTCTTGATTTAGTTTTAAATTCATTTTTTGCTCTCAAACGCACCCAACTGGTAGACTCTCTTATTTAGAAACTACATAATGTGTCGTGCTTGTCGATTTTTGATAAAGGCAAAGAATATTGCAACAAATGCTGCTAAAGTGAGCGTTTTGAATCGAATTTTCCGAAGCGGGAGATTGGGTACGACAAAAAAGGGTCATACTGAGAAAATAATTGTTTATAAAATCAAATTCTAATGAATTGAGCGAAAAGTGAAATCACACGACCCCTTATACATCTCTTCAAAAAGCAAATCAGCAAATTTCATGTTACTTTTAATAATGAGTCTGAAAATGTCTCAGAAAATTTCGATCTTCTGAGGTTTTCGAATACACCTTAAGGCTGTTCTTAACTGCTCCGCTCAACAAGCGAAAAACGTTTTGACACATTTACAAATTCATTTTTTAACAAAAAGATAAGAAATATGAATGCTTGACTATGGAAGCGATTTCGAATCGAACCTATTTTTTCATTTTATGATAAATAAATTAGCTATCCAGTTCTAAGCTATTTCGATCAGGAGATCACCCGTTTTTTTCCTGCTTTTCGACCGGTTTTTCTGCTTTCGTCGAGAAATGTGCTCGAAAGAGTCAACTTTGAAGACTTGTTATGAAAAATCTATTGTGTTAAAAAAAAAAAAAAAAAAAAAAAAAAAAAAAAAAAAAAAAAAAAAAAAAAAAAAAACTGAACATTGAGTGCAATTAGGCAGTTTCTGAATAATAACACCTGCTATTTTCATGCATTTCCGAACAAAAATAAATTAAAGCATGTGTCACAAAGTTGCTCTTTTTGATTTAAGAACAGCCTTAACGAATTTTATAACATACTAGATAAACAAAAGTAAATTTTGAAAAAGAAAAACCATTATTCTGGTGAACCAATCCACCATTTTCTCTATTATTTTTATTTTAAAAAACTTTTTTTTATTTTTTTGATAAATTTGGCTATATTTGTGTTGTTATCCTGTATAAAGATGTGAATAGAATCTGGTATGGAATTTATGTACACAGGTTGACCAGGGCTCGATTAACTTCTGAAGATATGGGAAGCCCAGAGTCATTTCGGGGGCCCCTTTCATTCGAAGAATGTTTTCTAAGTTCGATATACCTGGTAATTCACTGGTGCTGCATATATTATTCCGAAGCGTGACTCAGTTCAGTTCACATGTATTTCATTAAAGTACCTTTTTTTATATTCCCCTATATATATGCAGAATATTTGGATACAATAAGTAAAAATATGGAAAATGATTTTGCATAGTATTGGTGTAAAAAACGTAAGTTGGATAAAAAGTTTGAATTTAGCACGCATGAGATATTTTGAAATAATTCTTCTCATTTTAGCAATAGTCTAAGTTATTAATATTTTATATTGTGCATACAAAGCAAATTAAAGAAGTATTCAATATGTAAAATAAACATATTCTAACGATCTAACATTATATTTAATTCAATAAAAAAACTGGAGCCCCGTGTTTTCTCAATTTCGGACCCCTTCAAAAATTTTTAAAGGAAGCACCTGCTTCTCGTGCCTATTCGGTAGTCAGGGCCTGGGTATGACGTTTATTGCTAATCTCTACTGCATAATTCACGACCAAGTTCTATATGGATTCAAGAACAATTATTTCTGTATAGATGAGGTCTCCATAAACATATGCTTGCCCTCGGCCCTAAGATAATCTAAATTCAGGCCCTGTAGTATGATAGCAGCAATTAGAAAACGTGGCGATGGCGGAGGGGGGGGGGAGAAAAGGCTGTTAGATTTACTGACTGGGTTCTTACAAGAGACAAGAAGAATTAAAAATGTCCACAGCCAACGCCCACTAATGCTGAGCACGTTTATTAGGGGCGTAAATGGGCGGCTTTTATTGTTTGAACCTGCTCTCGTTTATGAGTTTTAAGTTGTAAAAAATAGGTGAACGAAAGACGATTTTTTTATAGATCGATAAACGACTTAGAACGGATTTTAAAATTATAGAACGCAATAAATTTCTTTCGTTTTGCGTCGTAAATATTTTTTTATTTTTTTTTTTATTTTTTTTTTTTGGATAGTTCAGCATTTATTTATACTTAAGTTATAATAGTGGCTCAGAGAGGGATTCTTTTTTTTCAGAATTTTAAATTAGACGCTTCACCTTATTTGAAGCTCGCAAGAAAGTATTAGTTTTACAATAAATTTATTTTAAAACTGTTCTCAAAATTCAAAGAAATTCCTTTCTGACACATTTTTGAGTTGATTTTTGTTTGGAAGCGCATGCAATTGGCAGTTAGTCTTATTCAGAAGTTATCGAATAGAATTTTTCTTTTTTTGCTAAAAAAAAAAAAAAAAAAAAAAAAAATTCAGAAAATACTGTCGATAATTGTAAGTGCGGTAACGCAAGGAAGCAGAAAAAAATTGTCGTATGTGACAAGAATCGCTATAACTCGACAAGTAATTTATTGATTTAAAGATGAAAAATATGTTTTGGTTTCAAATTGAAATGAATTTTTCGTTTTTTGATCAATAAATTACTTATCGAGTTATAGGCAATTCTGGGCACGTGGGAACGCGTTTTTCTCATTTCTTTGATTGTTTTTCTCATTTCGTCCCGAAATTCGAATCAAAACGCCACCTCTGAGAGCATTTTCTGAAAGATCTTTTGTGTTTGCCAAAAAATGGAAAACGTCTTTCGATTAAACAGCTTTTGAATAACAACGTCTAACAATTTGATAGATTTTTTGAACAAAAATGAATTTAAAAATGTGTCATAAAGTAGCCCTTTTGATTTAAGGGTGTTTTTAAATCAAAAAGGGCAACTTTATGACACATGCATTAATTCATTTTTGTTCGGAAATGCATGAAAATAGCAGGTGTTGTTATTCAGAAACTGTCTAATTGCACTCATTTTTCTGTTTTTAAAAAACACAATAGATTTTTCATAACAAGCCTTCAAAGTTGACACTTTTGAGCCTATTTCCCGACGAAAACAGAAAAACCGGTCAATAAGGAGAAGAAAAACGGGTGATTGCGTCATCGAAATAGCTTATAACTCGATAAGTAATTTAATTATCATAAAATGGAAAAATAAGTTCAATTCGAAATCGCTTTCATAGTCAGGCATGAGGCATTAACATTTTATAACTTTCTGTTAAAAATTGAATTTGTAAATGTGTCAAAACGTTTTTCGCTTGTTGAGCGGATCAGTTAAGAACACCCTTAAACGAAGTTTTAAAGCGGTTCTCAGCTTCCCTGCTCAAAAAACGTGAAACTTAAAAACTTGTATTGCCCTAACCTTCAAATAATTGAAAAAGGAATAAATAAATAAAAAATAAAAAGTTCATCCGGCTTAGACGAATCATTAAGCTGATTTATTTATTTAAGGCTGTTCTCATCGGCTCTGTTTAACAAGCGTAAAATGTTTTGACACATTTACAAATTCATTTTTAACGGAAAGATAGAAAATTGCAAAACCTGACCATGGAAGTGATTTGGAATCGAACTGAGTTTTCATTTTTTAATCCATCAATTAAAAAACGATTTATAAGCTTTTCCGATCACGTGACAAAAAAAATTTTCAAGGCAGTTTGACACTTTTTTTTTCTTGCTTTCGCCTTCAAAGTCAGTTCAAAATGCCCACTTTTATTTTCAGAAAATTTTATTGCATTTGAAAAAAAAAAAAAAAAAAAAAAAAAAAACGCGGGAAAATGAGTGCGATTCGATAGCTTCCGAGCAACAACACCTGCTCGTTTTATGTATTTCCGAATAGAAATAAACTAAAATTTATAGATTTCAAGACTTCTCTTGATCTTGGCCGTAGGAGATTTAACCATCTGTGATGCTGGTGGTGCCATCTGCTGTACCCAGGGCGAATTAGTGTTCTTATTCTGGATTCTCACATTTCTAATTTATTTTGTCCTGTAATTGACAGGGCCGTAGCTAGAAGAGAACAATAGGGGGGGGGGGGGAGGGACTCAAGAGAATGTAGGGGGGGGGGGTCATAATTTTTTTTCTCTCTCTCTAATGCGAAAAGATAAATTAGCGCAGATTCACATTGTAGGTACAATGTTTTACATTTTATGCTAAGAAAAGTATATGATGATGAAAATTTTGAATGTATAACTGGTGCAAAATTAAACATCCTGTAAGCTTCATTCGTATAAATAGGATGAGGGAGTGTTGAAACACGTATTTTAGATACAATTGAGTAATTCTGCAAAACTGTGAAAGGGTCTCAAAAACTAAATTAGATTTTTGAACAGAATTTCATTTGAATTTTCGGAACATTTAGTGACCTTGGAACTTTTTCCAGGGGGGGGGGGGGGGGGTCAAAATATTTTAGGGGGGCTGAGCCGCCCATAGCGCCCCCTTAGCTACGGCCCTGGTAATTGAGGGACATATTTTAAGATTATAAAATTATATATTAGACTACTTTTATTTAAAGTATAATTAAATAATATGTATTATAAATTTTTTAAATAATATATATTATAAATATTTTTCGTTATATTTCTTCTTGATAATTTTTCTGCATATTTCTGCATTGCGTTACTTTCTGGTATTATGAACAGGCATCATACTTATTTTTCTTTCTTTTTGCTTTTTCTTATCATTGCTATCCTCTTTCCTCCCTTCCAACCGGAAAAAAAAAAAAAATCATTTTTATGCTTTTGAACTGATTAGTCAAAGAATAGCTATTATTATTTTTGTTGAAAAAACATAGCTGCAAAAAAATATAGGATCAATGCTATTCTAAAATGTAATTTAAGATTTGAATGATTTCGCTAGACAACACGCAGAAGACGAATTGGTGGTGGAGGAATATACAGTCGACTCTCGTTAATTCGAACTCGTCGGGACCATAAGAAATGTTCAAATTATCCGAAGTTCGAATTATGGAAAGTGTGAAATGAAAACTTGCTTAGTATTGTACTATTACAAAGGAATTAACGTTATAGTGTTTTATTAAATCTTTTTGTCTCTTAGAATATGACTTAATATTAAATTAGAATGTATAAATACATAAACTAATTAAAAGATTAGAAACAAGATCAATGGAAGAAAAATTTGAAGCGTCACTGATGGACAGACGGGGCACTAAGAAAGTGGATATCAAATGCTGGGATTATGTGTATACTCGTTCGGAACAATTTTCACAAAAATGATAGAAAAAGTTATTCAAATTATCTGAAATCAGAGAGATAGAAAAGAAAAAAGAAAAATCGGTATTCTTGTTAATTCGAATTAAACGGAGTCAAGAGAAAATGAGTTCGACATAATGAAAATTTTTAACGTTATTCTGCCATTGAAAATTACGGGACTTCGTGTTTAGTTCGAATTAAGCGAAAATTCGAATTATCCGATTTCGAATTAACGAGAGTCGACTGTATATTACAATTTTCAACGACGTTTTACATTTCTTATGAGTTTTGTCGAACTAAGGATTTCACTTCACAATTTCTTCCGAATAAGAGAAACACAAAAGCCACCTCCTGCTTCATCGATTTCAAACCCCATCCTTCTTCTCGTGCTGAATAATTAATTCCCTCTTTTTTTTTTCCTTTCTTCGTTTTGGCAACGCCCAGTAAAAGAGAAGCTTCTCCCATTGCTCTCTCTTAATGTGCGAAAGAGCGATGAGAGTCGAAGTGTTAGCAAATAAGCCGCGGCAATTAGTGTAATGTTTAAGAAAGTTTCGTAAGCATTAAGGGCTAGTAATAAATACCTAACATTTTCTTTGAATGAAGTAGTAAAATTTTCAGAACACTTTATGATCCAAATTGCAAATTTTTAAAAAATGAGGGCTAAAAAGTTTTTCAACTTATCAAAAAGTTTTTTCTTTGTAAACCCGGGAAGTTTCACGTTCAAAACCATTTGTTCTGATATATAATTTAATAAAGTTTTCATCTAATTTTCGGCAGAGAAATTACGCTTTAAATTATTGAATATTTAAAACGTGATTTATCACTTGCTATCCAACCGTAGAAACCAACAGGGTGAAAAATTTCCACTTTGGGGATCGAACTTGGAACGCTTGGAACAACGCTCCAAGTGCTCTACCATTTAAGGTATGAGGACAATTCCCAGCTTGCCCATACGTTGGTAGGGCTGCAATGTGCAGCACAAGATGGAATAGTCTTCATGAGCACACAATCCTGAATCGTAACATGAACAAACCCATCTGTGAACATATATACAATTTAATTAATTTTGCAACTAATTTTCAGCAATGGAATTTAATTTGTAATATTTGAATATTTAATACGTTATTCATCACTTGCTAACATATCTGAGACATAACATGTCTCATGTTACGCCTGCTCATGAAGACTATTCCATCTTGTGCTGCAATGTAGCCCTGTGACGACCCCAAGTAACTGACTGTGGCACATAACTTCCGATCATGATTTCGCAAGAAGCGATCTTAACTTTCTGCTCTGATTCCGAACTGTTTCTTTTGTGTTTTCCAGACGGCGCTGATGTGGTACAATCTTCTGCTGAAAACGAAACGGAAAAGCAGAGAGTGGAGAAGGATGGGACAGTGACTTTTGGATTACGGTGTCTGATTTTTAGTGATGATTTTAACGTTTTTTTATTTGTTTGATTTTCATGTGTGTAAAGTCTTTAGGTGTCAAGTTTTATAGTGTATCTGTGAATGTCATGTGCTGAAATAAAAAAGATGATTGTCATGAAAATGAGAAGTCATCGTGCTGCCTTACACATCGGAACCAGCGGACAGAGGCAAATCGTTACAGCAACATATGTGTGTGAAAAATGGCAAGCTGATCATTGTCCTCATAGCTTCCTTATACCTAAGAATCTTTCTATCCCTTTCTAATTCTTTCTAGCCTTTCTGCAAATCAGGTATTTTTCTATCCGTTTTACGTCTTATTTTTTTCTGTGTATGGTTTAAATGTAATAAATATAAAACTATTTCAGATTTCTTTAACTTTCCCCACCATGTTATTTTACATCAAAAGATCTAAACAGTCATGCTTGGAAAATAAATTCATCCATTCAAAAAAATATTTGCTTTTTGCAACGAGTCATGCTTTTGGAACTCGAGTGACTCCAAAATGACCCATTAAGGGTGTTCTTAACTGATCCGCTCAACAAGCGAAAAACGTTTCGACACATTTACAAATTCATTTTTTAACAGAAAGTTATAAAAATTTAATGCCTGACTATGAAAGCGATTTCGAATTGAACTTATTTTTCCATTTTATGATCATTAAATTACTTATCGAGTTATAAGCTATTTCGATGACGCAATCACCCGTTTTTCTCCTCCTTTTCGACCGGTTTTTCTGCTTTCGTCGGGAAATAGGCTCAAAAGTGTCAACTTTGAAGGCTTGTTATGAAAAATCTATTGTGTTTTTTAAAAAACAAAATAATGAGTGCAATTAGACAGTTTCTGAATAACAACACCTGCTATTTTCATGCATTTCCGACAAAAAATAAATTAATGCATGTGTCACAAAGCTGCCCTTTTTGATTTAAGAACATCCTTAAGGGTGTATTTCGATTCAAACTGCTTATTTTCCGATTTATTTTTGAATTCATTTTTGCTCTCAAATACACCAAACTTTCAAAATCTCTTATTTGGAAAGTACACAAGGTGCCGTGAAGGTCGATTCTTTGATAAATGCAGGAAACATTGCAAAAAAAGCAATCAAAAACGGCATTTCGAACCGATTTTTCGCAAGTGGGAGTTTGTGAACGAAAAAAAGGGTCCTACTGATAAGGTAATTGTTTATAACTCAAATTCTAATGAATGGAGCGAAAAAGACATCACACGGCACCTCATACGTCCCTTCAAGAATCCCCTCAGCAAGTTTCATGTTTCTATTTTAAAAAAATGTGCCTGAAATTGTATCGGAAAATTTCGACTTATTGAAGGTGGAAAAGCGTTTTTTCGAATACACCCTTAATTGAATTTTCTGGAGTATGTAATCTAGCCCAACGGTCTTCTCTTTTTCAAAAGCGGCTAGATAGAAGATTTAATTAAAATCGTAAGAGCCATTTTTTAAGAAAAAATCTACACATACACATGCCTAGGCACATAGACACACACAAAATATGCTCGTATAATAATATGGTATTCAAGACCCAAGTCTATAAACCACGAAATGAAGGTTATACCCCACCCCCACACATCCTTTCTGTGTACTCACAATACACTGAATTCAGTATTTTCCCACAACAGAAGAAAATTAATTACCAAAAATTCAAATCCAATGGGTGAGTGGGGGACAAACCGCGGAAAAATGATTTAATAACTCCGATTGTTGTGCCATGGTCTGTCGCTTGACTTTTACACGCTCGCTTTTCAATCCGATGCCCTTTTCTACGCCACCCTTCATAAGGCTCCGGGCACATGCCTGTTTTGGTCCAGTTAACTGAATTCGACGAATTCTTTTCTATTTCTCTCTTCTGCGGTTTATTCACAATAGAAAAAGGGGAGATGAACACTGGATCAGAAGACAAGGAGTTCGATCCTACTTGAAGGAAAGATTTCTGTTTTGCAGGGCACCAGTCCCCTTTTTTTAAGAGTCATTATAGATCAAAAACACCATATCGTCACAGCAAACAAGCCGACGATTGACGACAGTTTGTATGTGAGTGTGTTTGCACCTTAACCCTAACGATATGTGAATGGTGCGGTCACGGGGTTGAGTTTGTCCCCTTCAGCGGATGTTGTCGGGGACACGCGTCGTCTCGAAAATCGGGGATGCGAGAGATGAGGGAGGATGCGGAGAGCACAAGCATCCTCCCCGCAGCTCCTGTCGATGTCACATAGAGTGCGGGGATAACGGATCGACGTATTTATTTGCGACGCGGAGATGATCGGGTAAATGGTGTGATGAGGATACGGAGTGACGATTTAAAAAAATAACAATTGTAAAGATTTACGGTAGATTTCGTAGAATAGGAAGCTGTTCGCACTGTAAACACAAAAGATCCAAATTCGGTTGTAAGACTGTTGTGTACTGCAGTGTTCCAAATTGGAAAGTTCACTTTGTAGATGAATTATTAGTAATATATCGCCGTATAAATAAACTAAACCGTATGCTTAGCGGTATATTACTTGCTAATTTTACGGTTTTAAATTGGTATCCCAGCTGCCAGTATTACACTATAAAAACATTTTTTTTTTCAGTCTTTAGAAACATTTAAGGCTTTTCTCAACTGCTCTGCTCAACTGGCGGAAAACGTTTTGACGCATTTACAAATTCATTTTATAATGGAAAGATATGAAACTGGAAGGCCTACCAGGGAAGGAACTGTGTTTTCCATTTTGTGATCAATCAATTACCTATGGAATTATAAGCTTTTTCGATCACGATACAAACACTTTTTAACAGCAGTTTCATAGTTTTTTATACTTTAGCGAGGAAAGTCGGTTCAAAATGCCCAGTTTGAAACTGTTTTCAGGAAAATTTATTGTGTTTGCAAATAAAAGGGAAAATGAGTGCGATTCGATACTTTCTGAACAACAATACCTGCTGGTTTCATGTATTTCTGAACAATAATCAATTAAAACGTAATGTCATAAAGCTGCCCTTTTCGATTTAAGAACAGCTCTAATTTAAAGGCTGTTATTTATTGTCTTTTACAGACGGCATTAGCGCAGAGGAGGCTATATTCGTTGATTGGTTAGCCCGCCTGTCCATTTACAAACCCGGATAAATTACCCAACCGAATGATTTGGTATTTAATTTACACAATCGTTTCAGAATTGTGACTTGAATTTTGAGTCTTTTCACCTTCGATTTATTCTGGCCCCACCAGTGGCCGAGAGGTTGGGACCTCTCAACTGGTAGACGGCAGGTGCTGGGTTCGAACCCAATCGCGGCTGTCGGCCTAACCGTTCGGAGTTTTCCGTGATTTTCTTCGAACCTTGCGTAAATACGGGTTAGGTTCCCTTAGAAAGACCCCCACGGAGGGCACTCCCCCCTGGTCCTATATCCCTAGCGTAGATAATCGGACGTCAAGAATAAACCAACCAATCGATTTATTCTGTTCAGCTGATCCGCAGTATCAGACAGATTATGCGATCATTAAGGGGCCACTTCAGTCAAATGAAAAGACCCATTCACTAATGCTAATCCTATCGAAGACATTTATACAGATATCTCGGTTGCATTTCAATATTTTTAAATGATTTTTTGGCTTTGGATATCTGAGATTGATCTGTATGCATGACGTTAGTTACTTTTTTCCATTTTGTTTACAGTTATTTTTTACAGGGACGCTTTCATTTTTGGAACCGGTTTGGAAAGCGAAAGCAACCCCGTAAAAAATATCTGCAACCAAAATCGAAAAACTAAAAAACGACCTCCATTCAGATCAATCTGAGTTATCCAATGCAAAAAGAATCATCTAAAAATATTGAAATGCAACTGAGATATTTTTATAAATTTCTCCCATAGGATTAGCCTTAGCAAACGGGTCTTTTCATTTGAGTGAAGTAGCCTCTTAAGGTTAGTAGGGTGAAATTGTCACCCAGTGTTCGTGTGCGGGATGGCTCAGTTGGAAGAGCATTGTCGGCTTCAGCAAATACATCCCTGGTTCGAATCCTGGCCCGAAATTTTTACCCATTTGAAAAATTTGCATCTGCCAAAAACGCCTCTTTTGCAGAAAGATAGAAAAAAATCATTCGATAAGTTGTCTTTGAAGCAGTAAAATTTACGAATTTCATAAACTTATGCACAAAAATGATTTCTTGAATTTTTAAGAAGAAAGGTTTGCGTTGTTCAAAATTACTTTAAAGAAAAAAAAAATGTTTATAGTAAAAAATATTTTTTGGGCTTTCTAAAAAAAAAAAAAAAAAAAAAAAAACTGTCAAAATCACCAAAAAAGCCTGTTATATCAGATATTCAACAGGGCAGATACGAATAAACTACTCAAAAAACAAAAAGAAAAAAAAAAAAAAAAAGAAAAGAAAATCACATTCACATGAAGAATTTGGTGAGTTATCGTCACCATGGTATCAAAAATCGAGAAACCAGAATCTTTTTCGAAGAAGAAAAAAAAAAAAAAAAAACCTTCTTCACAAAAGCGTTGAATACGAAATGACATTTCTCCCACTCCCTTCACCATCCCACAACCTCCTCTTTTCCAGAGATCCGGAAAATTTAATGGGAGGCGAAAGAGGGATGGAGATGAGAGAAGTGTTCAGATTGCGGGTGGCAACGGGGGGAGGGATAACGAACAAATGCAGTACCGCTGGTGCTCTTCCGAACGCTGATGTTATTCCGCAGTTTTCGATCGATGTCGGCAGAAAATTGAGATTAATTTAGACCAAGAAGGAAGTTTCATATTCAAATAGAGGGAAAAAAGAAAGGAATTTGTGCCCAGTCTCTATGCTCGGTTTGCGCGGCGTGGGAGGAGGGGGAGTGGTGCGAGACGACCCCTTTTGCCCGATGTCAAATAGGTGTCTGGCGAAAATTCACCAAATACAACATTCGAAGAGCTTTTCGCAGGGCAAGTGGCGTGGAAGCCATGTTTAACCACTGCTACTTGCATTCATTGAGCTGTATATCCTCCTCAGACGTAACGGTGCCCTGAAGCGACTCTAAAAAACATTTTTTAAATTGATTTAAATGCTTCTAGAATTGTTAAAATTACATCTAAACTTTTTTTAGCAAATGCATGCCTATCAGAAACATCAATACATAAACTGATGCATCTTCGGAGATGCTTTATAATAATTTTAAACTGGTTTTTGTAGTGCCACGAAAATTTGTCTCGGGAGAGAGGAGGATATATACCAGAAGTTTTGAATTGGTGGTCAGAACAGAGTTCAATTCTGAGGTGGGGGGGGGGTATTCCTCAATAGAGCAATGAAATGTCCATCCCAGGAAGATTTGAAATTTTGTGTTTTCAATGATCAGAAAGTGCAATCCTCCCCCCCCCCCCCCTACCACCAGGTACCATGGAAATGCCTGAAGAGAAAAGTATCTGAATCCAACACTGGGTCGGAAACTTGCAAAAAACAAAAAAAAAAAAAAAAAAAAAAAGCATGCAAGAAAAAAAAAATCCGCGTTGTCAGTGTTAAATATTAGTTTATAATGCCAAATATTATGCAAATTTTTGTTTGGAAATACATAAAACTAACAGATGTTATAATTCAGAAATTAGCGAATCGCACTCACTTTCCCGTTTTATTTGAATCACAATAGATTCTTCAGAAAATTGTGTCAAAGTAGGTGTTTTGATTCGAATTTCTCGACGCAAGCAGAAAAACCAGTCAACGAAGGGAAAAAACGCGTTGTCACATGATCAAATGCGCTTATAATTAGATAAGCAATTTATTGATTAAAAAAAAAAAAAAAAAAAAAAAAAATAGAAAACACAATTCGATTCCAAATTGCTTCCATAGTCATGTCTTCCAGTTTTTATATATTTCCATTAAAAAAAATTTCATTTGTAACTGTATCAAAACGTTTTGCGCTTGTTGAGCAGAGCAGTTGAGAACAACCCTAAACAACGTTGTTAACAGTAATGATAAGAGTGACTATAAGAAGTAAAGATAAAAACTTGCAACAAGGAAAAAAAAAAAAAAAAAAAAAAAAAATACGAAACGAAATAATAATTTTTTTTCATGTTAAAAAAAGAAGTTTTCATATTAAAAATATATATACCGTATTTACTCGTGTATAAGACGCACTTTTTTTCCAAAAAAATAGGGCAAAAATCCTAGGTGCGTCTTATACATGGAATAATTTTTTACTGTTGGATGCAGTCGAACGATATACATATGAAACAAGAAATTATTCAAAGAATATATTAAAACTCGGAAAATATTACTGAATTGAAGTATTACTGCATATTTATTTCATTCCTCTAAGTTTTAATACAACAGAGCTAGTGACATTATCTAAACGCTAATTAGCAATTCACTTTACCGTCACTCATTCCTATTTCCCGTCATTCTCTTACAACCCGAAGTCTAAAAATGCATTTTCGTCTTGTTTTCTGGTCTGGTGTAATGTTTGTTTAGTCTTTTTTTTTTACTGAAATTCATTTGGTCATTCTTCATTAGTGTATCAAATTTATGGTGCGCGTTATATACGAGATATTAAGAAATCGCCATTTTTACTTGTAAAGTAGGGGTGCGCCTTATACACGCGTGTGCCCTATACACGAGTAAATACGGTATATATATATATTCGATTTAATTCTGCATTCTGTTTAAAAGCGTTAAATTTTCAAAAATTACAGATGTCTTCGTCTAAAGCAAATGAAATTTTTCTTAATGCAATTTTTCACTTTGCTTTGCAATAAATGTCTACTTTCCGATTTTTAAACTGTATTTAAACATTTAAAAAATATACAAAATCAAGTTATCATTTAGAGTTACACATTTCAAAATATTAATTTATTTAAATTTTAACACTTTTAAACGAAATGCAGAATTGAATAGTAAATATTTTTCTGAATATAAAGCCTTCTGATAATACGAAAGAAATTCATTGCAGTAGAACTTCGATTAACCGAGCTTCGATTAATCGAGATTTTGTTAACCGAACCGATAACGAAGTCTGATTTTTTAGAAATGAATCTTGAAAAAGATTACAAGTTTTAATTCATTATCCGTGTTCCTAAAATATTTGGAGCAAAGAAACAATGTTACGCAGATGGATCTTCAGTTGTTTAAAAATTGGCGTAAGCGGGCAGCCACTGACAGAATTATTTATTTATTTATTAAAACGAAAAGTAACAGAATAAAAAAAAAATGTAAATATAACAACTTAATGCAATTAAATTAAAATACATACATTTTTTCTTGATATTTATTTTATTTTAGAAACTGCATCTTTCAATATTTAATTTAGCACAGTTAAAAAATTCTCAATTTGCTTTTTAAAATTAAGCACTAGTATTTGCTTTTTTTTATTATTTATTTATTTATTTATTTATTTATTTTTTGCCATACGTGTTTATTTCTACCATTTAAAAACGTTCTATTTATTATTCTAAGGGATGTTGAATTCGCGAGCGCGACGAATTTTTACACACAATTTCTATTAGCCGAGATTTCTGATATCTAATGTGCTAGCGGTCCCAATCAGCTCAGATAATCGAGATTACACTGTATTTCATTTCGTAATCCCCCCCCCCTTCTTATTGTAAATTTTAATTTTTCCTCTCATAATCGCACTCACCATTATTGTTAACAAAATTATTTAAAACTTCTCTATCAGTTTGATATTACACAACAATTATATTGTCATTTTTCTGCAATCCACTGAAGCTTTTTCTAAACAAAAGAAAAAAAAATCTGAAAAAATTAGTTATATGGAGATAGATATTTCGCTATACAGAGATTACATTTAATGTACTCATGAAAAAAATGACTGCACTTACTAAAAATTGGTTATACCGAGAAATTTGTTATATTGAGATATTTCACTACATAGATATTATTTGTAATGTAATTAGGAGTAAAGTGGCTGCTTCCATTAAAAATTAGTTATATAGAGGAATTTGTTACATGGAGATAGATATTTAGCTGTACAGAGATTATTTTTAATATAATTATGAGATAAATGATTGCTTTTATTAATAATTCGTTATATAAAGAAATTTGTTATATGGCGATATATATTTCGCTATACTGAGATTACTTTTAATATAATCAGGAGAAAAGTGACTGCTCCTATTAAAAATTCGTTATATAGAGGCATTTGTTATATGAAGATAGATACTTCACTATACAGAGATTTTTTTTAATATAATCTGGAGAAAAGGGACTGCTTCTACTAAAAATACGTTATATAGAAGAATTTGTTATATGGAGATAGATATTTAATTATACAGAGATTCTTTTTAATGCAATCATGAGAAAAGTGACTGCTCCTATTAGTAATTCGTCATATAGAGAAATTCGTTACTTGAAATTTCGTTATAGAGAGACTCGATTGTATATTCATAAAACGATGCAGAAAAAATTCGGCGTCAGCAGCTGGCAATGTTTTGGCCCTATTGTCACACACTTACCTGTAAAACTAGTTTCGTTGCCGAAAGAGTACTATGAAGGGATAACGAAAGCAAGGCGGTCGATCGAGATAAGAAGTTAAACACAAATATGGAATTTTATATAAATTTCTTGACTCAATATATTATGTACAATGATAAAGAATGACTTATATTATAAGAAATCCTTTCTTTGATTTAAAGGTGTATTTCGATTCAAACTGCTTATTTTCCGATTTATTTTTAAATTCATTTTTGCTCTCATATGCATCAAACTGGCAAATTGTCTAATTCAGAAAGTACTCGAGATGCCGTAATCATCGATTCTGATAAATGCAGAGAACATTGCAAAAAAAAAAAAAAAAAGAATCAAAAACGGCACTTTGAACCGATTTTCACCAAGCGGGAGATCTGTGAACGAAAAAAAGGGTTCTACTGAGAAGATAATTGTTTATAAATCAAATTCTAATGAATTGAGAGAGTAAAATGACATCACACGGCACCTTATACGTCTCTTCAAAAATCCCCTCAGCAAGTTTCGTGTTTCTACTATTAAAAATATGTCTGAAATTGTATCGGAAAATTTCGAGCTGTTGAAGGTGGAAAAGCGTTTTTTCGAATACACCCTTAACAACTTGGTTAAGGCTGTTCTCAAATCCAAAAGGACAACTTTGTGACAGAAGTTTAATATAGAAGTATTTACAGCAATAGTGCCACTGCTCAAAAAGTAATTTTCTGTTTAACTATAAATTGTATAAATACTTTGTTTCGTTTGGAACTTCGAAATTATCAAAAAAATACCCTAAGGCTGTTCTTAAATCAAAAAAGGCAACTTTGTGGCATAGTTGTAAATTATTTTTGTTCGGAAATTCATGAAACGAGCAGATGTTGTTGTTCCAGAAACTACTGAATCGCATTCATTTTTCCATTTTTTCGCAAAGGCAAAAATTTTTTCAGAAAATAGTGTCAAAGTGATTGTTTTGACCCAGAATTCAGAGCGAAAGCAGAAAAAACTGTCAAACTACTCTGAAAAGCGTGTTTGTCACATGATCGAAAAGCTTATAACTCAATAGGCAATTGATTGATTTAGAAAAAAAAAAACTAGTCGTTGGGGGCCACCGTAATACTTACCCATCATATATCTACATATATAATATATGAAAATAATACATTTGATAGCTATTTATAAAATGGATTGCAATTCTAAGACAAAATTTAAATGTGTATTTATATATTTATTGTGCATAGTAATGCTGTATTAATGAGTTGCTGATGAATCTACTTCGATAAATTATACAACACGCCTAACTACTCAAGCAGTACTGAATTGCGAAAGAGAAACATCCTTATAACTCCAAAAATAATAATCTTATTAACTAACAGTTTATTGCGTCGGATTAAGCGTCTCATTTCCAATTAAAATATATCTTTGAATTGAAATTTCAATGAAATGCAGGGTCATGAAAAATCGAAGAATGTGGAAAACAGGATTACAGATATCACGGCAACTCATAATTCGATCAACTTCGTTCTTTATGCAAAATTTGTGTTATTTTATTGCCTTTTACGATCACTTCTTAAAATAAAAAATTTCGAAAATTTTTATGTACCTTTCACCAGAACGAATTTTTCGAGAGTCCGAAAAAAATAGTTCCGAATAATCGAGGTTGCTGATAATAAATAGGCTTCGTTCCATTCTTACATACTAAGTACATACAAAATTTCAAGTCTCTATCTCAATTCGTTCGGGAGATAGAGCGTTTACAGACAGGCAGACAGACAGACAGATGGCAATTTTATTTTCTAAAAAAATGTTTTTCGAAATTTCCAGTGTCTAAAACGTTTAAATCCGTCAAATTTTTTTTTCGATGATTCAAAACGATTGCAAGACTTACCCTATACTACGTATGATGGGTAAGTAAAAACGGAAAATTTAGTTTGATTTTAAATTATTTCCGTTATCAAATAAGCAGTTTAGATTAGAAAGCACCCTTAACATTCAGATGTGATCCATAATTGTGGCTCTTTTCCAGACGTGGCTACGGATCTCTTCACATCCCTACTCTTCATCTGACGTCTTTGTTTCTTCTTCCCCTCCCACTTTATCTTGGTAGCTTGATAATGGTTCGATATGAATACTGTTGAGACGATGCAATGTTCAACACAAAAGAAGGAGGTTACGATTCTAAGCCAGTGGCGTAAACCTGGTTGTCATGCGACGAAAGAAGAAAGAGAAAAGTTTGTCTCACTGCACGAAAATAGCTTGCATTGAAGTTCGGGTTGTAAACCGATAACGGTTCAGAAAGGGTGTATTCCAATCCAAATTGCTTATTTTCCAATTTATTTTTAAATTCACTTTTGTTCTCAAACGCATCAAACTGGCAAATTCACTTATTCAGAAAGTACATAACGTGACGTGCTTGTCAATTTTTTGATAAAGATAGAAAATAATATGAAAAATGCAGTCAAAGTTGATACATTGAACCTAATTTTTGGAAGCGGGAGATCTGAGAACGAAAAAAAAAAAAAAAAAAAGAGTCATATTGTGAAAGGAATTATTTATAAATCAAATTGTAATGAACTGAGCTGAGAAATGAAATTCAGCTTATAATTCAGTAGGTAATTTGAGGAGGAAAAAATTTTACCTCTTTGAAATCAAAGAGGTAAAATTGAGTTCGATTCTAAACCGCTTGCATAGTCAGATCTTCTAATTTTATATCTTTCTGCTAAAAAAATCAATTGTTAATGTGTCATAACGTTTAGCGCTTGCTGAGCAGAGCAGTTGAGAGAAGCCTTAAAAAAATAAATAAAACAAACATAAATTTAACCAGAAGCTTTTACTCATGAAATCAATTTACCACCTAGACAGAGTTTGTTAAATTTTCTGGTTCGAATCATATTTATCTGTCTGGAAGTGTGTTAAAAAGCAATGAGTTTGATTTTGACCTTACACTTGGATCAAACATGTCACCTTATGAGATTTGATTTCGATATCGAGGAAGCTCCTTTCTCCATCTTCCATTTTTCTGAAGTTCAACCACATCAACTACCGAATGCGATCCATAATTGTGGCTCTTTTCTGGGCTTAGCAAGGGATCTCATCTGCCCCCCCCCCTCCCCACCTCTTTTCCTTTCATCTACTGTCGTTGCTCTCCCTCCTCCTTTATCTGTATCTTTGAACCTTAATGAAGGCTAGAATATAAATTTGGTTGGGATGATGCAATATCCAATACAAAAGGCTGGAGGAGGTTCGGACTTTATGCCAGTGGCGTAACAGTGGTTGTTATGTGACAAAGAAAAGTGAAGGGGAGAGGTGGGTAGTGAGAAATTTGTCTTTCTGCACAAAAAGAGTTTTGGATGAAAACCAATATTGGATAAGAGAGAAAGATGGTGGATAGTATTCGTTTATGTTGAATGTGAAAGAGATTCTGGATAAATCTACAGGATCGTTCCAGTATTGATTAGGCATTACAAAGAAGTTATTTTAACATATGATTTTATTTACTGGAATATTACGGAAAAATCTTTTGATATATGAAAGCCAATTTACATTAAAAAAATACAAACGAAAGCATATGCAAAAATAAATAAAGAAAGAAAAAAGTACCTCATTTTTAACCGTTGAAAAACATGTTGCAATTCGGATATTTCTCCATAACTCTAAAACTAATTAAATCTGTTTTTCAATCAAAAAGAGCTTTATGACATAAGTTTTTACTTATTTTTATTCGGAAATGCATGGAAACTAGCAGATGCTGCTAATCAGAAACTGTCGATTCGCACTCATTTGCCTGTTTTTTTTTTTGCAAACACAGTAATTTTTTTTTCAAAAAATAGAATCAAAGTGGGCATTTTGAACAGAAATTTCAGTTGAAATAAACATAAGCACTCAAACTGGTGTGAAAAACGTGTCTATGATGTGATCGAAATCGTTTATAACTCAATAGTTAATTTATTAATCAAAAAATGGAAAATTTAGTTCGATTCCAAATCACTTCCATACTCCAATTTTATATATTTTCATTAAAAAATGAATTTGTCCATGCGTTAATACGTTTTGTGCTTGTTCATCAGAGCAGTTGAAAACAGCATTAAGGAAATAAATAAATAAACATAAATTTAACCAGATATTTTTACTGTTGATTTCAATTTACCACTAAGTCATAGTTTATTAAATAAATTTTATGGTTCTAATTATATTTACCTGACTAGGAGTATGTTAAAGAAGTAACGAGTTTGATTTTGACCTAAGTTGACAGGTCTGAACAGTAAAGTTGAACAGTTGATTTCGATATCGAGGAATCTCCTTTCTCCAACTTCCATTTTTCTGATGTTCAACCACATCAACCACCGAATGCGATCCATAATTGTAGCTCTTTTCTGGGCGTGGCAGGAGATCTCACCCCCCCCCTTTCCTTTCATCTACTGTCTATACCCCCTCCTCCTCCCGTCCCTTTCTCTGTATCTTGGAAGCTTAATGAAGTCTAGAATATGAATTTGGTTGGGATGATGCAATATCCAATACAAAAGCTGGAGGAGGTTCAGATCCAATGCCAGTGGCGTAACAGTGGTTGTTATGTGACAAGGAAAAATGAAGGGGTAGGGAGGGGAAATTGAAAAGTTTGTCTCTGTACGAAAAGTTTTGGATGAAAACTAATATTGGATAAGAGAGAAAGATGACTATGTTGTGAAGGAATTTGTTTATGTGGAATTCGAAAGGGCTTAAGTATAAATCTACAGGGTGATTCCAGTATTGATTAGGCATTACGAAGAACTATTTTAAGCATGTATTTCGATTCAAACTGCCTATTTTCGGATTTATTTTTGAACTCATTATTGCTCTCAAATACACCAAACTTTCAAAATCTCTTATTTGGAAAGCACACGGGGTGCCGTAATTGTCGATTCTTTGATAAATGCAGAAAATATTGCAAAAAAAAAAAGCAATCAAAAACGGCATTTCGAACCGATTTTTCACAAGCGGGAGATCTGAGAACGAAAAAAGGGGTCATACTGAGAAGATAATTGTTTATAACACAAATTCTAATGAATTGAGCGTAAAAAGACATCACACGGCACCTCATACGTCCCTTCAAGAATCCCCTCAGCAAGTTTCATGTTTCTACTTTAAAAAATGTGTCTGAAATTGTATCGGAAAATTTCGAGCTGTTGAAGATGGAAAAGCGTTTTTTCGAATACACCCTTAACGTATGATTTTATTTACTGAAATATTACAGGAAAGTCTTTTAATATATCAAAACCCAATTTAAAATAAAATAATAAAAGAATATGCGCTAAAATAAAAAGATATAGAGAAAATTACCTTATTTTTAATCGTTGAAAAACATGTTGCCATTGGGATATTTCTTCATAACTCTAAAATTACTTAAGGGTGTTCTTAAATCAAAAAGGGCAACTTTGTGACACATGCATTAATTTATTTTTGTTCGGAAATGCATGAAAATAGCGGATGTTGTTATTCAGAAACTGTCTCATTGCACTCATTCTTTTGTTTTTTTAAAAAACACAATAGATTTTTCATAACAAGCCTTCAAAGTTGACACTTTCGAGCCTGTTTCCCGACGGCAGCAGAAAAATCGGTCGAAAAGGAGGAGAAAAACGGGTGATTGCGTCATCGAAATAGCTCATAACTCGATAAGTAATTGAACGATCCTAAAATGGAAAAATAAGTTCAATTCGAAATCGCTTTCCTAGTCGGGCATTAAGATTTTATAACTTTCTGTTAAAAAATGAATTTGTAAATGCGTCAAAACGTTTTTCGCTTGTTGAGCAGATCAGTTAAGAACACCCTTAAGTCTGTTTTGAATCAAAAAAATGAGCAACTATATGACTTAAAGTTTCATTTATTTTTGTTCGGAAATGCATGCTGTTCAGAAACTATGGAATCGCACTCATTTTCCCAAAACTCAGTTCGATTTCAAATCACTTACCTAATCCAATTTCATATCTTTCCGTTCAAAAGTGCATTTGTTAATGTGTTATAACGTTTTGTGCTTGCTGAGCTGAGCAGAGCAGTTGAGAACATGTAAAAAAAAAAGAAATAAATAAATAAATAAAATAAAATAATAATAATAATAATAATAATAATAATAATAATAGAAACAGAAATTTAATCAGAAACTTTTATCTATGATATCTTTTATCTATGAAACTTTTATCAATTTACCACTTATACAATGTTTATTAAATATTTTTTTTAGTTCGAACTACATTTATTTCTCACTAGAAAAACGCAACTGGGGGTGCGTTAAAAAAGCAATGAGTTTGATTTTGACCTTGCCTGAGATCAAACATGGCATCGTTTGAGATTTGATTTCGATATGGTAGAATCTCCTTTCACCATCTTCCCTTTTTCTGAAGTTCAACCACATCAACCACCGAATGCGATCCATAATTGTGGCTCTTTTCTGGGCGTGGCAAGAGATCTCATCCTCCCCCCCCCTTTCCTTTCATCTACTGTCTATACCTCCTCCCCCTCCCGTCTCTTTCTCTGTATCTTGGAAGCTTAATGAAGGCTAGAATAAGAATTTGGTTGGAATGATGCAATATCCAATGCAAAAGCTGGAGGAGGTTCAGATTCTATGCCAGTGGCGTAACAGTGGTTGTTATGTGACAAAGAAAAGTGAAGGGGGGGGGGAGTGGGAAGTTTGTCTCTCTGCACGAAAAGAGTTTTCGATGAAAACCGATATTGGATAAGAGAGAAAGATGATTAAGTTGTGGAGGCAGTTCGTTTATGTGGAATTCGAAAGAGCTTCAGAATAAATCCACAGGGCCGTTCGAGTATTGATTAGGCTTTGCAAAGATGTTATTTTAATAAATGATTTTATTTACTGGAATATTACAGAAAAGTCTTTTAATATATAAAATCCAATTTATATTAAAATGATACAAACGAAAGAACAAGCAAAAATATAGATAAAACAAATTTAGCTGTCCATTAATGACAAGTCGGAAGTTAGGAATTCCAAATTTTAAACCGGCATAATTCCTAAAATAATTGCTTGAATTAATTCTTATTTGGAATCCTACAGTAAAACCTATTCGAGCTATGATTTCGCGACTTTCATAAAAGTTGCTCAATACATTTAGCTAACATAATATGCAAATGAAATTTTGATATCGTTGGCGCATGCACAGTGAAAAATTATTTAGTAAACCTATTCATTTTTCATACAATATATATTTTATTTATATTTAAATTTTAATTACAGGGTATTGTGTGCAATATTATTTGTCATATTTTCAGAAAAGAATGTTACTTTATATTAAGAACTCTGCAAATTATAAGCAAAAAACTTGGTAAAATTTGGGGCCATTTTTATAAAAACCTTAATTTCTTTACGAGTATACATAATATTCTCATAAAAATGAATACAGTTTATTACAATAAGCCACTTAATCATAATCTTGAGTTTGAGCGCTTTTGCTACATTAGTTTTGACAGGGTTATCCAAAAGGTATTTATTATTTTTTAATTTGTTGACGGTCCCCTATGGAGTTTCGGGAAAAAATCTTCACGGAAATGTATGACTTGTACTAGTATATTTATACACTAAGAGTTTCGGAATAATTCCTCATGTATTTTTCTAAATATTTAACAAAATGTCTAAAATTGCAAGTGGGCGCTCATCAATGGCCATGTAGTGTACTATGTAGTACACTTATAGTTTCAGGATAATTCCTCATATATTTTTATAGCTATTTAACAAAATCTCCAAAATCACAATGGCCAGTCACTTTTGGCCATATACTGTATGTGTAGATAGATCCCTTTATAGAGTCTCTCCTAAGAATTCTACAGTCCAGATTTCACCAGTAAAAATGAAAAATAATACTGAGTTTTAAATTGTGTTCTTACAATTCTACTTATAAAGTAAAAAAAAAAAAAAAAAAAAAAAAAAAACAAGATCAGTCTGTGTAGATGAACTAGAATATGCAAATGCATGCAAAAAATCTCATTCTTTTAAACGTAAATAACTTCAGCTATGCAACGAAGTTTTGATTTTGGGTTGGACGAAAGTGCACCTTCTTCTTTCCTGTAAAACTAGTTTTGTTGCAAGGGCAGACAATCGAATGAAAAAATAACAATCATGTTTTTGGGGTATTCTACACTTGACTTATAGGTCGCTCAGTAAAAATTTCATAATTCAGATTTCGCCGATAAGGCTTCTACGATCCAGATTCCGACTGTAAGAATGAAAAATAATGCTGAGTTTAAAATTATATTCTTACAATTATTTTTATAAGGGGAAAAAAAGTAGACGGATCTGTTTAAGGGTGTTCTTAAATCAAAACGGGCAACTTTGTGACACATGCATTAATTTATTTTTGTTCGGAAATGCATGAAAATAGCAGGTGTTGTTATTCAGAAACTGTCTAATTGCACTCGTTCTTTTGTTAAAAAAAAAAAAAAAAAAAAAAAAAATAGATTTTTCATAACAAGCTTTCAAAGTTGACACTTTTGAGCCTATTTCCCGACGAAAGCAGAAAAACCGGTCGAAAAGGAGGAGAAAAACGGGTGATTGCGTCATCGAAATAGTTTATAACTCGACAAGTAATTTAATTATCATAAAATGGAAAAATAAGTTCAATTCGAAATCGCTTTCATAGTCAGGCATTAAAATTTTATAACTTTCTGTTAAAAAATGAATTTGTAAATGCGTCAAAACGTTTTTCGCTTGTTGAGCGGATCAGTTAAGAACACTCTTAAGAGAACTAGAACATGCAAATGCATGTAAAAAAATCTCATTCTTTCAAATGTATATGAGTTCAGTTATGCAATGATGTTTTGAATTTGGATTGGACGAAAATGAACCTTCTTTCCCGTAAAAGTAGTCTTACTGCAAGGACAGTCCAGCTAATGAAAAACTAACAATAGGGTTTTGGGTGTATTCTACACTTGACTTACATGTCGTCTAAAAATTTTACAATCTACACGGCAAACACGTGATACAAATTTTGAATACTAACTAAACATACAAATCAATACTTCTATCTAAAATCGTTTTCTATTGTGTTGTGAATGCGTTGTATGAAATAAAAAGATTAAGTTGATAAAAATGTGTTTTCAAAGAAGGAAGAAAACAGAGGAGAAAACGTGTTTTCAAACATTCATTTTTAAAATTGTGTAATTTTATAAGCACCATGTAGAAAATATTTTGAAAGCGTTTTACGTGTTTTGTTTTGTAGTGTTCTAAATTGCCTGGTGTTTACAGTGTGTTGTTAATTTAGGAACAAAGAGTTGTGTAGCACAACACTGTATTAAGGGTGTATTTCGATTCAAACTGCTTATTTTCCGATTTTTTTTTCGAATGCACTTTGGCTCTCAAAAGCATCAAACTTGCAGACTCTCTTATTTAGAAAGTGCACAAGGTGCTGTGATGGTCAATTATTTGATAAATGTAAAAAACATTGCTAAAAAAGCTATCAAAAACGGCATTTTGAACAGATTTTTACGAAGCGAGAGATCTGGGAACGAAAAAAAGAGTCACACTGAGAAGGTAATTGTTTATAAATCAAATTCTAATGAATGGAGCGTAAAATGACATCACACGGCACCTCATACGTCACTTCAAGAATCCCCTCAGCAAGTTTCATGTTTCTACTTTAAAAAATGTGTCTGAAATTGTATCGGAAAATTTCGAGCTGTTGAAGGTGAAAAAGCGTTTTTTCGAATGCACCCTTAAGGCTGTTCTTAAATCAAAAAGTGTAACTTTGTGACACATGCATTAATTTATTTTTATTTGGAAATGCATGAAAATAGCAAGTGTTGTTATTCAGAAACTGTCTAATTGCACTTAATTTTCGTTTTTTTAAAAAACACAATAGATCTTTCATAACAAGCTTTCAAAGTTGACGTTTTTGAGCACTTTTCCCGACGAATGCAGAAAAACCGGTCGAAAAGCAGGAGAAAAACGGGAATCGAAATAACTTAGACTGGATAAATAATTTAATTATCAAAAAGCGGAAAAATAAGTTCGATTCGAAATCGCTTCCATAGTCAGGCTTTGTAATTTCATATCTTTCTGTTAAAAAATGAATTTGTAAATGTGTCAAAACGTTTTGGGTTTGTTGAGCGGAGCAGTTAAGAACACCATTAAGAAACTATTTTCATCAATACAGTGTTGATTATTTTTATCAATACATCACTATTTCAATACAATTAACAATACTATTTTTAGAACACATTTCAAGAGAGCAACACTTTTGCAACCTATTAAGAACAAAATCACAACAACAACAACAACAACAAAAAAAAAAAACGTTTCGAAACGCATTAAAGTGTTGTGAATTTGGAAAAAAAAAGTGTTCCGAAATGTGTTTATCCTCTTCAGACCTGAGCATAAAACAACTCTACAAATATATATTTACTGCTTTTGCATAATCGAAATGACACTACACATGACAGAAAAAGTCATTTTTATGAAATCAGTACTTTAGGGAGTCTGGTAATTTTGGTTTACAAATATGGATAGAAAAGTACTAATCCCCTTAAAACCTCAGTTTAACTATTAGTAATATAAATTTACGCTATAACAAAATTGAGGTCTTTAAACAAGTAAATGATCGGCAAATCCTCAAAATTTCTTATCGTAAAGCATTTAAGTTAAATAATCATGAATATTTCTCACTTTCATGGCCACAATGTCTTGAATGTATTTTCGAAACTCGGATGAAAATAATAATTATTTTATCTGGTTAATATTCATCAGTGCTGACATTTATTGGTTTTGTTTTAAAGCAAAAAACATTCAGCTGTATAGAAGTAAAGTAAAAATGCAAAAAAATTCGAACAGTTTAGTTTTTATAAGGAAAAGAATGGAAGTACACATTTGTGTACCTCAAGTCTGAAGAGGTTATATTTGTGTTTGAGAATTTACAGTGTAGATTTCACAGGTAAAATACAGGAACATACAGGTAAAACAAGAAAAATAATGCCGAATTTTAAATTACATTCTTGCAATTATTTTTATAAGGCGGAAAAAAAGAAAGAAGATTAATCTGTCTAACAAGAACTAGAGTGTACAAAAGATGTAAGAGATTTCGTTTTTTCAAGCCCAGATGAGTTCAATTATGCCATAATGTTTTGAATTGGGGTTGGATAAAACTGAACCTTCTCCTTTCCTGTAAAACTACTTTTATTGCAAGGTAAGTCGAGTAAATGAAGGACCAACGACGACAATGTCTTAAGCTGCAATCAGATTCCCAAAACTTTCAGCCGATTTTAACCAATACGTCCCAATTAATAGGACGTGTTGTTCTTTTTCCCGTTTAAAAGGAGAAAAGGGTTACAATTGTCGTGGCTAATGTCGGAGGAAAACCAGTGCTACTAGTGGCAAACGTTAATATTTATCGCCTATTCGTATCAATCGCTTATCTCTGATTGGTTGAAATGCTGAAATTGGAGAAAAAAGTCGCGGCTTGCGGAGACCTTTTTTAGAACTTTTAGAAACTGTTTAGAAAAGTTTGGGAATGTTGTTGTTTGCTACCACACTGTGTGTTGAGACAACATTTGGCGAAAAGTTAGAGGAAATTAAATGTTGGCTCAAAAAATTGCTTGAAAATTGGCGCATTTGATACCAGCTTTAGCGGTATTCTAAACTTGATTGATAGATCTACCAGTAAGAATTCTACGGTTTGGATTTCTGCCGTAAGAATAGAATACAATCAGAGTTTAAAATGATATTCTTACATTTCTATACTTATTAGGGAGAAAAAAGAAAATAGATCTGTCTACAAAAACTAAAATATGCAATGCAATTAAAAAAATCTCATTCTTTCAAGCCTCAATGAATTAAATTATGCAGCAATGTTTTGATTTTGGGTTGGACGAAAATAAATATTCTCCGTTCCTGTAACTAGTTTTGTTGCTAGGATTTTCGTGTAAATGAAAAACTATCGACACCGATTTTAGATTATTGGAATTTATTTATGAAGAGATTTCGTCGATAACAGTGAGACACAAAATCGAAAAAACGCTTTTCCACTTCCAACAGCTCGAAATTTTCCGATACAATTTCAGACACATTTTTAAAAGTAGAAACATGAAACTTGCTGAGGGGATTGTTGAAGGGACGTATGAGGTGCCGTGTGATGTCTTTTTGCGCTCAATTCATTAGAATTTGAGTTATAAACAATTATCTTATCAGTATGACCCTTTTTTTCGTTCCCAGAACTTCCGCTTGGGAAAAATCGGTTCGAAATGGTGTTTTTGATTGCTTTTTTTGCAACATTTTCTGTATTGATCAAAGATTCGAAAATTACGGCACCTTGTGTTCTTTCCAAATAAGAGATTTTGAAAGTTTGATGTATTTGAGAGCAAAAACGAATTCAAAAATAAATTGGAAAATAAGCAGTTTGAATCGAAATACACCCTTAAAGAGAAAAACTAGTCGTTGGGGGCCACCGTAATACTTACCCATCATGGATATGTATGTGAAAATAAAACATGTGAAACTATTTATACAATGCATTGCAATTCATAAACAAAATTTAAATATTGTTAATATACATAATAATGTTATATTAAAGAATTGCTGATGTACCAATTTCGACAAATAATATAAAACGCCAAACTACTCAAGTAGTACCGAACTGCGTAAAAGAAACATCCTTATAACTCCAAAAATAATAATTCTATTAACTAACAATTAAATGCGTCGGATTAAGCGTCTCATTTCCAATTGAAATATACTTTTGAATTGCAATTTGAATGAAATACAGGGTCATGAAAAATCGAAGAATGTGGAAAACACGATTACAAATATCTCGGCAATTAAAAATACGATCGACTTCGTTCTATATGCAAAATGTGTGTTATTTTATTGCCTTTTACGTCCATTCCTTATAATAAAAAAATTCGAAAATTTTTATATACCTTTCATCAGAACGAATTTTTCGAGAATCCGAAAAAAATAGTTCCGGATAATCGAGGTTGCTGATATTAAATAGGGTTCGTCCCATTCTTACATACTAACTACATACAAAATTTCAAGTCTCTATCTCAATTTGTTCGGGAGATAGAGCGTTTACAGACAGACAGACAGACAGACAGACGGACGGCAGAAATTTTTTTCTAAAAATATGTTTTTCGGAATCTCCACTATCTAAAACGTGTAAATTCGTCAAAAATTTTTTTTCGATTTTCAAAACGATTGCAAGACTTACCCTATACTACGTATGATGGGTAAGTAAAATCATTATTAGTATTATAAAAGCTGTTAAAAGAATAAAACAAGTGTTACACCTAAGACATTCATGCCTGCAGAAAATGATGTAAGATGAAACCACACAATTTATTTGTGGTAATCAAAACATTTAGGACCAGATTAATCAGACTTGATTCTACGAATTGCCATTCTTCCTTCTATCCTATTTTTACTATGAGTTAAAATGTATATTGCGAATTTTAAGAGGACCAGTTTTATAGTCAATGTAATTTTTTTTTTTTACTATTTATACTTTCATAATTTTTGTTGGTAATTTGTAATAGCGTCCTCTTCGCAAATAAACTAAATAAGATTTGTTTTGTTGTTATTCTGATTTGGTCATCGAATATGCACATTCATAGAACGAATGCTTTATTGAATGATAGTTTTAACATGATATAGCCGTGTTGTAATTTATTTGGACAGGAAATTGTTAACGAAAATTTCTACTAGCTTCAGTTAATGAAAATTTCGACTAACGATTCCGAAACGAATTTACTTTATTAGCCCAGGTATCGCTTTTATTTGGAAAATGGTACATACATGAAAATAATATAATTTTTAGTCCCAGTTATATACAAAAGGAACAGCGACAAATTTTAATCTAAAATCCAACGTCTTCTTTTCCAACTGATCAATTTTTAGCTATGCAGAGAATGGAAGAGACTCATTTCGACTGACGAATGACACAATTTTGAAACGAATTTTCTTCGTTAGCCGAGGTATCGCTGTCATTTGGCAAATGGCACATTTCCCAAAAGAAGAAAACTTTTAATCCAAATTATGGACAAAAAATGAACAGCGACAAATTTTAAACTAAAATCTGACGTTTTCCTTTCCAATTGAACAATTTTTAGCTATGCAGAGGGGATGGGAGAGCAAGATATATATACTTGCAGGTGATCGATGGCTCGGGCCAAGGAGAAAAGGAATAAAAAAAGGCGATCGCGTGACATTCCTTTATCTGCGGATGAACAGCGGGCGGCGGATGCCTCCCTATCCGCCCACACGGACACGCCCTCTGTCCTTCCCAACTGTTGCTATGACAACCGCGATCCCTCCTCTCCATCCTCCATCTTGAAGGAGAAGACAATGTCCTTAGGAGAGGACATTCTGCTCGGATTGGAGTTAAGTAATCCATTTCACTGAATGTAATAAGTACATTTTTGTGTTACATCTCTTCATTTCTTAGCTCTGTTTTCTTTCAAACCACTCCGAGACTTTGTTACCTGCATTTTTGAGATTATGTTGTTTGCTGTTTTGTTTTTTTCCCTTCCTATTTAATGAAAATTTGAATGAAACAGCGTGTTTTAACAAAATAAGAGTATGCTAAGGTAGAAGTCTGTCAAAACGTTTTCGTATGATACGAAATTTATTATTGCACGTTTTGTATATACATAGAAAACGCAATGTTGAAATTAAAAAGGATAAACATGATATTCAATGTATGTTGCTCACGAGTAAACTACATTAACATAGTAACACTTAAATATTTGTACATATATATGTATACATATACACACCCAACCATCCACGTACCCACGCACACAAACACACATACGTACACATATATAATTTATATATAATTTATTTTTAATTTATATTTTTTACAATAGTTTATTTATGAATTTATGCGTTGTGAATTTAAGTAAATTTGTATTTTTTAGTTTATTTCATGGATAATACGAAGATGAAACCACTTTATTTGTGGTAATCAAGGTATTTAGGACTTGATGAATCTGCCTTGGTTCTACAAATTTCCGTTATTCTCTTTATCCTATTTTTACTGTGTTTTTAAAATTAGTGTTGCAAATGCTAAGGGGATCAGTTTTGTATCCTATGATTAAACTTCTTTATTATTTAGAATTTCACAATTTTTGTTGGTAATTTGTAATAAATTTTAATAGTTATATGTATATACATATATTCCGGTTTTCGATGGATTTATGCGGTTTAGAAGGTCTGAGTACGATTCTATGGTTTTTAGAAAATGTCTGTTTGTCACGGGTGAATATAAAAAATGTAAAATTTCGATTATCTGAGATATTGAAATTATTCATTGAAAATATTTCAAAATTTCAAGAGGTAAATTTATTTCCTGTTGGAGAATAAAAGGTTTTCTATGCACTGAAAAAAAAAAATCAGTTAAATTTATGGCAAAAACTGTTGGCAGCAATGTTGCAGGCTGTTTTTGCCATATAAATTGTAGTAAAATTAGATGTAATAAAAAAAAAAATACATCACATTTTACTGAATTTTTTTTTTCTGCTGAAACTGCGGGCAACATTGCTGCAAGCAGTTTTTGCCATAAATTTAACTAATTTTTTTTTTTTTTTTTTTTTTTTTTTTTTACAGAGATGTAAAATTTTTAATTTTTAAGGGGACAAGGGACCTTTGAAATCTTTTTTTTTTTAATTTTTAAAATTGTACTTTAAATATTATTCAAAGGGTATATTATGTGCACTATAGCATATATTTATCACAAAAAATGTAAAAAAAAAAAAAAAAAAAAAAAAAAAAAAAAAAAAAAATTTGAAAAAAATAGGGAAATTTTTGTAATATTTTTGATTTAAACGAGAATTTTTCAAAATGTCCCATGCGCATTCCATATCAATAAAAATCTCCAATAATATTTATACAAGTTTGATTTACATATATAAATAAAACTGTGCATTGAATTTTATATATTTGAATATAAAGGTAAAAAAAAGTATTTTCTCAATTTTTCTTAAATTTTGAGCATTTTTGAACCTATTTTTACAATTAACTACCTATAACTTTTACAATTATTTTTATTTTCAAAAACCATGCACAGATTTATGATATATATTGTGATAAATAACTATAAAAAATTTCAAAGCATTCAAAGAAAACATAATGCGCATGGAGCATTTTGAAAAGCTTTCGTAAAATCCAAAATATTACAAAAATTTCCCTATTTATTAAAAAAAAAAAAAAAAAAAATTGCATTTTTTGTGATAAATATATAATATAATAAAATAATCTACCCTTAAATAATATTTAAAGTGCAATTTTAAAAATATATATAAAAAAATGATTTCAAAGGTCCCTTGTCCCCTTAAGAGCTTAAATAATAAAGTAATTTTTATGCAATTATACTTCATTTCTTGGAATAATGCCAGAATAATGATAAGATAATAACAATTTCATTCTGAAACATTTTTTACATTTTTGTTTTTTATATTTTTAAGTGTAACATTTTAATTTTGTCTAAAGAAATATATTTTCTATAAAGAAGCTCAAATTCTATATAATGTTCAGTTTTATTTGTTACTTTACGGAAGCCAGAAAAATGACATTATAAAAGTATACTCAATTCTTAAAAAGACATTAATCGCATTATTTTCAAAGAAATATCTGAAAGATCAAAAAATAAAATAAATTGCATTATGTGACATTTAATAGGAATTGCATTGTGCGGACTGTAAATATCGTATATTGTGATATTTTACACTCTGTCTGTATGTGATAAAAATTTTGTGAGCGTTCTATCTCAAGGGCTAATGCACGGAATTAAAAAAAAAAACTTTAGATTTAGTTAGGCCTTGATATAAGTTGCTGATTATTAGCTTTTGGTTTATATTGTCCGATAAGTGGCGCTGCATTTGTCAAGATCTATGCAATAGCTCGGTTTCAAGATCTAATACACGGATTTACATATAAATTCAAATAAGTTAGTCCTTGTTATGAGTTGGTGCTGATTTCATATTGGTCTAAATCGCACACCAGATGCGGCTGCTATGCTGCAATCGTCATGCTTTACTAGATAGCTCTATCTCAAAGAATAATGCACGAGTTTTCATCAAATTTCAGATTCAGAGATACCCTGAAAAATATTTGTACCAATTATGTTTTGGTATAAATTGACCAAAAGGTGGCACTGCTGTGCTGCATTTTTTTTACGATTTTCATAAAAGCTATATCTTAAAGCTTTTCTCAACTGCTCTGCTCAACAAGCGCAAAACGTTTTGACACATACAAATTCATTTTTCAACAGAAAGATATAAAATTGGAAGACCTGACTATGGAAGCGATTTGGAATCGAAGCAAAAAAAAACGAGAAACTGGGTGCGATTCTATAGTTTCTGAACAACAACACCTGCTAGTTTCATACATTTCTCAACAAAAATAAATTAAAATTTATGTCATAGAGTTGTCTTTTTTGATTTAAGAACATCCTTAAAAAGTAATGCATTAATTTTCACAAAACTTACCTTTCAGTTAGACGTTCATAGAAGTTGTTGCTGACAGGGTTTTGGTGTTACTCACGCGATAGGTGGCGCTGCTATGCTGGCTTTTTCGCGATTTTTGGGTTAGTTCTATTTCAAACTCCAATACATATCTTTTTACCAAACTTCAAATTCTGTTAGGCGTTGACATAAATTGTGGCTGAATACTTTTTAGTGTAAATCACTGATCAGATGGCCCTGTTTGACTGCATATTGCAGAACTGATTAAATATTAACGATAGCCATACCTCAAGAATTAATGCAAGAATTTCACATCTTTAGGATTCCCATGTTGCCATCTGTTTTCGGCACTGTGATAGAGAATTATGAATTATTAACATGTATGAGATAGAAGAAAATTTTGAGATTGGCACATCCAAATAGTTTCCTTTTGTGCAGATGAATTGATAGATATCTGCATACCGTCTGTCTTTTAACAATCTCTAACAGGCTGGGTTTTGTCATAAAATGATCTTTAGAAAGATTTAAGGCTGTTCTCTATTCAACAAGCTCATAACGTTTTGACATATTACGAATGCATTTTTCAACGGAAAGATATAAAATTGAAAAGCCTGATAATGGCAGCGATTTGGAATCGAATCATGTTTTCCATTTTTTGATACATGTATTGCCTATCGAATTATAAATCTTTGTGAACACCTTTTGATTCCTTTGTTAAGGGTGTTCTTAAATCAAAAAGGACAAATTTGTGACACATGCTTTAATTTATTTTTGTTCGGAAATGCATGAAAATAGCAGGTGTCATTAATCAGAAACTGTCTAATTGCACTCAATTTTCGATATTTTTTAAAAATCACAACAGAATTTTCATAATAAGCCTTCAAAGTTGACACTTTTGAGTACATTTCCCGACGAAAGCAGAAAAACCGGTCGAAAAGCAGGAGAAAAACGCGTGATTACGTCATCGAAATAGCTTAAAACTGGATAGATAATTTATCACAAAATGGAAAAATAAAAATCGCTTCCATAGTCAGACATTCCAATTTTACATATTTCTGTTAAAAATGAATTTGTAAATGTGTCAAAACGTTTTTCGCTTGTTGAGCGCAGCAATTAAGAACACCCTTAAGGGAGTATTCGAAAAAATAATTTTCCACCTTCAACAGCTCTTTCTGATACATTTTCAGAATTATTTTCTGAAGTAGAAACATGAAACTTGCTGAGGGGATTCTTGAAGTGATTTACAAGGTGCCGTGTAATATATTTTTTCGCTGAGTTAATTAGAATTTGATTTATAAATAATTATTTTCTCAGCGTGACCCTTTTTTTCGTTCGCCGATCTCCCGCTTCTGAAATTTTTGTCCAAAACGCCGTTTTTGACAGCATTTTTTGCAACATTTTCTACATTTATCAAAGAATCGACAACCACGGCACCTTGTGTACTTGCCAAATAAGAGATTTTGAAAGTTTGGTGCATTTGAGAGCAAAAATGAATTCAAAAATAAATCGGAAAATAAGCAGTTTTGATCGGATTACACCCTTAGCTAGTTTTTCTGCTTCCGTCGAAAAAATTGTTTCAAAATGCCCACTTTTCATACTATTTTCAGAAGTATCTATTGTAATTCAAATAAAAAGGAAAATGAGTGCGATTCGATAGTTTCTAAACAATTACACCTGTTCGTTTCATGCATTTCCAAACAAAAATAAATTAAAACTTATGTTATAAAGTTGTCTTTTTGATTTAAGAACAGCCTTAATTTCGAATCCTAGGATTTTAATCCTGACTCTTAAGGATGTATTCGAAAAAACGCTTTTCCACCTTCAACAGCTAGAAATTTTCCGATACAATTTCAGGCACATTTTTAAAAGTAGAACACATGAAACTTGCTGAGGGGATTCTTGAAGGGACGTATGAGGTGCGGTGTGATGTCTTTTTACGCTCCATTCATTAGAATTCGAGTTATAAACAATTACCTTATCAGTATGACCCTTTTTTTCGTTCACAACTCTCCCACTTGGGAAAAATCGGTTCGAAATGCCGTTTTTGATTGCTTTTTTTTGCAATATTTTCTGCATTTATCACAGAATCGACCCTCACGGCACCTTGTGTACTTTCCAAATAAGAGATTTTGAAAGTTTGGTGTATTTGAGAGCAAAAATGAATTCAAAAATAAATCGGAAAATAAGCAGTTTGATTCGAAACACACCCTTAACAATAGTTTTTTTTTATTTGTTTTGTGCACACTGTAAAAAAAAATTTCAAGAGGTTACTAAAAATTTTTTAGTAAATTTGCATTCCACAGAATTTTTTAGTAATCATTACAAATTTTTTTTTTTTTTTTTTTTTTTGCAAGAGAAACAAGCATTTCTTTTGTAAACTGAACAAAAGAATTTTTTGTATAACTAACTTAAAAATTTTTAGTATGAGCCACCAAGCAAATTTTAGTAATAGCTCCAAAATTATTTTTAATAACCATTACGTGCGCCCGAAGGGCAGGAGGCTCCTTCGAGCTGCATCCAGACTTCTGAAGCGGAAGATTTTCGGCAAAACAGCAATAGATGGCAGCACCACACATTGCTAACTGCTCCGAGAGGATTTTCATAATCCCTTTACTAATGAGTACTTACACTACATACATTCGGGGCGTATTTGGCGATGGCCAGTATCGAACCAGGGACCTTTTGGTCTGGAGTCCGTTACTATAACCACTATGCTATTAAGGCCACTCCAAGTGGTTTTTAGTAATAGTTATTAAAAATATAAAACTATTAACTCTCTTCATTGCTAACTTTTTTCTAGTAACTCTTACAGATTTTCTTGTAACCGACTAAGATTACTAAAAATTCTTTAGTAATTACAAGGATCACTAAAGTTTTTTTTAGTAGATCGAACCTTTTTTTTTTTTTTACAGTGCAGTCGCGTCCGAAAATTCGGTTAAAGGCGTCAACATTAAATATTAAATGAAGCGAGAATAGCTTATGTTCGGATACAGGCATTAAAATACATAAACAATTTTTGTTAACATCTTTAAAAGTGATACTAAAAATTGTTATAATTATACATATGATTAATGTTTAATGATATGAACATGCCTTTTTTATGCTATACAAAATACACAATATTTTACAAATGTCGCACCAGAGGTTTTTGAACAGACTTTTGACTAGACTCATACTTTATTAAAGCTCGTTGTTTGATTAAAAACTGCACTTCCTTCAAAATTAACGAAAAAATTATAAAAAAAATTACCTCAAATGTTGCAGGAGATAAATCTAGCATAGGTCTTCTTTTTTTAAAGATTATTCTAAAACTTACAATATACATACAATTAACATCTGAATTTAAAACTTATGAAAGACTAAATGTCAATTAAATAAGACAAACATAAATACAGTTAAAAAATTAAATTTATAAAAAATTAAAAATGGGAACGCCTATATTTTGAAATCGGGTCGTAACAGTTATCATAGTAGATTACTCTTCGAGGACTGGTTTACTAAATTATGATCGTCAGCATTGAATGAAGCTCGTTCTATCCCCACTGAATATTATTTGTTTCTAAAAAAAACTAACTTTAACTGTTTTGATTAGTTTTGCTGTTTATTGCTCAATGGATATTTTGCACAGATGATGCCTTGTGGGTATCTCGGAAAATAGCTTACTAATTGTATCCTTAATATTTTTAGCATTTTTATTTTTTTATACATTTAAATTTCTAATTGTATTTAAGTCTGTTTCATTTTAGTTATTTTTTATTCTGAAACTTTTTATGACATACTTTATTAGTCGTAGATCTCTTTTGAGTTTAATGTACTTTACTTAATGTACACAACAACGCCATTTGCAATTATGCACGAGCATGTCACATACTGCACACGCAATGCAATTGATAACTCGATCTTATCATCCCTCCCCCCCCCCCCCGACCACTCCAAATCCCTTTCGGCCTATCAGCGCAAATTACAGGGTTTAGAATTTAAAGAACAAATCGCCATCCTCGCATGAGAGGAAGGCATGTGGTCTTATGTAGCAGCACCCTATCATTTAATGTTGAGTCAGGACAGAGATGAAGGAGTATGAGTCGACCCCTAGTTAATGGAAGAGCGGGGCGGACACCACGCCCCATCACGGCCCCCCTCTCCTTGCATTTGCCTCCTCTTGTAACAGCACACTACGCCACTGCATCTCCGCCTGCCCGCCACTGTTTCGTACCCACCCTGCGCCTGCCACCCCCGCAAAATCAGGGAGTAGGCGGGAAGAATGATTAATCGTCTGCTACAGCATTCCCGAAGAAGAGAGGATATAAGAGAAAGAGGAGGGGGGGGGACAGAATTAAAGGGAGCCATGGAGATAGACTTTGCTTCAAAAATATTGCTATTTTTCAATTTTAGCAGATAGCTGAGTTTGTGTTACAGTATGTATATGCACTGTTAAAATTTGAAATTTTTGCTGCATCGTCACTTCACTGCTTTTATAGAAAACGATTACTTCACTGTATTGTAGAGCATTCTTATTCTTATGGGTCAAAATAGAGATATTCTATAAAAGTATAATGGAGTGACGATGCAGCAAAAGTTTCAAATTTTTAACTATGTGTTTTTTCAGTATTAATTCATTCCCTATTTATGTCATTAAAAAAAATCTTAAATGTTTGGATCAATGAAAATTATTTTGCTAAAACTTATATTTGTTTTCAGTAATTATATTTTTTGGTTAATTAAAACTCAAATAAAACACAAATAAAATATTTTAAAAATGCTTCTCGATGCATATATCGTAAAATAATGAAATTAAGCCCCTCCGAGTACTACCCGCCCCCCTTATGCGCAATTTTCTATTTTGAAAAATGGTTCTTTTAAGCAGCCCCCTTCAAAATACCATCCCAATTTGAATATCTTTTTTTGTTAAAAGCCCCCTTTAAAATTATCAGAATTTTCTGTGTGCTAAAGGGGGGCTTACTTTCAGTACTTTACTATATAAAAAATAAAATTATTTTAAAATGCATTAAAGTACCTTAAAAATACATTAAAAATCAAATTAAAATCATCCCAAAACGTTTTCGGTCAAATGCACACGGCCACTGATGATGGCCCTGTGAACCGATATTGAACTGACGATGGCCTTGTTAATTTGGTCGAAAATGTTTTGAGACTTTGTACTTTTAAATTGTTTGTAATTGTTTTAAATTGTTACTTTGTTTGTACTTTTAAATATTTTAGATAATTTTATATTTCATATGCATGTATCTAACAGCTATTTTAGTACATTTTAGTTGTGCTTTATATGAATTTTAATTATTTATTCAATGTGAATTTTACGCTAGAATTTTAACATCCGTTCATTATTTTTTGGGGGGTTTCCAGTTTCATTTTATTTATTTATAGCAACATTTACTTTGCAACATTTGCTAAGTTATGTCCCTGTACATACAAAGAACTTTAGAATATTTCACAAAAAATTAAAATTAAAATTTTCACATTTTTTTCTCTCAAAAAGAATTTATGTAAATCATATTGTTTTCTTGCTTTACTCGCATGTGATTATATCTTTTTTTTTTTTTTTTTTTTTTTTTTTTTTTTTTTTTTTCAAATATTCCTGCTGATGTTTATTTGCAGTTTTATCACCGATAACCTCTTCAAAACGAGCGTCCCGAATAAGCGATGCACGAAAGCCTCAGAATACATGATATGATTACCATTATTCCTCATTTTATTTATTTACTTATTTATTATTATTATTATTGTAAATTTTACTGTACTACAGCCAAAAATTTATGTCTTGAAAAACTGGCGGTAAAAAATTAAAAATTTATGTTTGTTTGTTTTGATTTTGGGTTGGACGAAAATGTGCCTTCTTTTGTGCTGCATAAATTAGCATTTTAATGTTTGCAATATTTGGTTGAGAAGAATATAGACAGTTAATACTATATAAATGATTATACAGATAGTATTTTTTTAACCAAATGTAAAGGATAACCATATTTTATAGCAATTTCTTGAACAGTTTTTAGCTCACAGGCTATCATAGCCTGAGAGCTTATGTGCCCGTCCGTTCTGTATGTACGTGCGTTCGTGCGTAACGCGATAATTCATGATAAAAATATCCGATCCTCTTAAAATTTTGTATGTAGGTATATCCTGACAAGGCGCTTCCCTGATTAGTTTTTGAAGTTCATTCGATATGTATAAGAGGGGGAATCATGCCCATATCAACTAAGCCCATATCAACTGTATATGTATCATGATATGTATCATGCCCATATCAACTAAGGGGGGGGGGCTCATGCCCCTCCCCTTAGTTGATATAAATAGGATTTTCATGCAGAATTAAGTTTTCGTTCAAAATTTAGATTAGGATCATTCTCATGAGGCGATTCCGTGACTGTTATTACGTGTTCATTGAATAAGTATAAATAGGGGGAACGGGGGTTCTAATGCCCCCCCCCATTAATTTATATAAATGGGTTTTTCAAGCAGAATTTTCAGATTTCGTTCAAATCTCTGAATAGTTTTGGAAGTTTAATGGTTAAGTATAAAAGAGGGGGATAACTCCTTTTAAATTATATAAATGCTAAATGAGTTTTCATTAAGAATTATCTCATTTGCTCTGAATTTTGGATATAGATTTTTTATATGATAAAGCATGTCTTTGATAGTATAGGAGGTTCAATGATTAAGTATAAAAAAAGAGGAAAGGGGAGAGCTGTTTCCCCTTCTTAATTTTTTTTCGAACGGAATTAACCCTTGAAAATTTAAGGCTTTAATGTACAATTAGTATTTGTAGCCTGTGAGCTCAATGCCATCAGTTTAACTGGGCAGTATTCTTTTTATTAATTTATGCATTTTAAAATTAGGTGAACAAATATTTTTAATTCTATGGGCAAAATTAAGTAATATATTGATATATACAGATTTATGAAGGCAAGAATTATAATGAGTAAATAGGTTTACTTTGAAAGGAAAATCATTACGTTTATCATAAATATGAAATAGGATTTTACTATCAGAAAGAGTATTATTAAGGTCGAGAAAGTTAATTTTATTATTAAGCATATCATTATAACTGTATTTTAAATTTTTATGGTATTTGATTGGTAGAGAATAGTTAGATGCCTTTTTAGAATATAAGATTATTATATCATCAAGATACCTGTATAAAAAACAATTAACAATAGAAGTATTACGTTCATAATAATGTAATTAGAAATCAGCACAGATTGATGATACAATCCCACCCTGTGGAAGACCGACTATTTGTTTGAATATTGTATTATTAAATAATATATAATTATGATGAAGAATAAATTTGGTTAAATATTTGAAGTAAGATTAAGAGACATGTATGTTAAGAGAATTCCTATATTCCTTGAATAATAAATTAATGATCCTGATCATATCTGTGATATCAATTGTATTAAATAAATCATTAAAGTCAAATGTTTTGATGTACTTAATGTTTTGTAAATTTTTAATATTATTTACAAGATATTAAACTATTTTTTATACTATAGAATTTATTATTAGTTTTAGCAATATCTAGCATTTTTGTAAGTATTGTTAATAATTCTTTACTTGCATTATTGTTACAACTAATAGTTATAGTACGAAACTTTAAAGGAATTTTATGGAATTTTGGAATAGCCACAATATAAGGATAGTTATAATTATGATTTTTTATTTTTAGTAATTTATAATATTGAGTATATTTACGCGCATTTATATCAAACATAAGAGCCTCAATTGATAACTTCATCTTAATAACTGATCTTTGTTACATTTTACTTTAATATTATATTTTTACATATGCGATTAAAGTTTAATTTTAATAATTTGGACAGCTGAGTTTTACTGAAATAGTATTTTTTTCTTTACTTTAGCTTTAAATAATGTTTGTTTGAGAGTTAGATTGACCATTGAAAGATGCATTTTTTACTGTAGCTAATTTTGTAGGTTTATTGAAACAGTTCCTTCTTAAACATTTACTTTCGTCGAAATTCGACGGGTCCCACCTTGTGAAAGTAATGTAGAGTTTAAAATTACATTCTGAAAATTCTATATTTATTAGAAACGAAGAAAGAAAATAATGTAGAGACTGAAATTACATTCTTACAATTCTATATTTTTTAGGGAGAAAAAAAAATAATATACAGTTTAAAATTTCATTCTTAAAATTCTATACTTATTTAGGTAGAAAAACAGAAAATAATATAGGGTCTGAAATTACTTTCTTACAATTCTTTATTTATTAGGGAGGAAAAAAATAATATAGAGTTTAAAATTTCATTTTTGCAATTCTATACTTATAAGGGAGAAAAAAAAAGGAAAATAATATAGAGTTTAAAATTTCATTCTTACAATTCTATACTTATTAAGTAGAAAGACAAAAAATAATATAGAGTCTGAAATTACATTCTTAGAATTCTATATATTTTAGGGAGAAAAAAATAATATAGATTTTTAAATTTCATTCTTACAATTCTATACTTATTAGGTAGAAAAACAAAAAATAATATAGAGTCTGAAATTACATTCTTAGAATTCTATATTTTTTAGGGAGAAAAAAGATAATATATATTTTTAAATTTCATTCTTACAATTCTATACTTATAAGGGAGAAAAAAATATATATAGAGTTTAAAATTACATTTTTACAATTCTGAATTTATTAGGGCGAAAAAAATAATAATATAGACTTTAAAAGTTACATTATTAAAATTATACACTTATTATGGAGGGGAAAAAAAAAGAAAATAGATTTGTCTACAAGAACTAGAAAATGAAATATATGTAAAAAATCTCATTCCTTCAAGCCTAAATGAGTTCAGCTATGCAACAATGTTTTGATTTTGGGATGGATGAAAATGAACCTTCTCCTTTACTGTAAAACTACTTTTATTGCAAGGAATGTCGTGTAAATGAAAAACTAACGGTAGAATCTTTGGAATACTCTAAGCTTGACTTATACATCCTCTAATAAGAATTCTAGTCCAGATTTGTGCAGTAAAAAATTTAATATATAAGTAATATTAGTAATATTACATTTGTCAATAATGTTTTTTTTTTTTTTTTTTTTTTTTTGTCATTAAATATTTCTGAAACAAAAATTTTAATAAAATTTTTGCGGCAGAAAATATTGATTTTTTTTTCGGTCTCTGCAGTCATCTTTTTAAAAACAAAAACTGGGTATTAGCATTACTTAACGTTTAATTGATGTAAGCGGTTTCACAGATATTTTACTATTCTCACAGATATTTATATCTTCTTTTATCAATTTTCATGGTCAATTACATTACATATCATATTCATTTTAAATACAAACACTGCTGAAATTTTGTTTCGTTTGGACTTGTAGTACTATTGCCAGACACTTTTGAATAGGTGAATTTTAATTATAATATTCCTGCCACTAATTATAATAGTTCTAGAATATGGTTTATGGATTCCAAACAGTTATATGCTGCTTTTTGCATATTATTTGGGCATTTTTTAAACATTAATTTTTGCCCTTTTAATATAATAGCAAATAGTCCTTTACAAAAAGTTTAGTACAGAACCAATATCTCCTAAGTTAATCCAGCATATGTTATTGAACAACATACATCTGATTTGTGTGTTTGACATGAAAACCTGCTTATAAGTAAGTCATCATCAATATACAGGGACGCGATAGCACAAGGAAATTTTACAGCACGAGAGGAAATACAATCCAGAGCTCCACATATAAAGTGTGTGCAATGGAGCCAGTGGGAATCGAGCCTACAACCTCCTACTCTCTCAAGCGATTAGTGGCGTGGTGCCTTAACCACTTGGACTTTTGGCTCCATTAATCCAATTTTTTACTATGTAAATTATATGAAAATTGCGGTTTGAGCAGTTAGAGGTTTACAAATGTCTAAATTATTTTCTGTGTGTGAATATGAACTAATATTTTACAATAAAGTTTCTTTATCTCTGAATTTTTATTTTATTTTATTTATTTATTTATTTATTTTTTTGTATTGAATACTAATGATAACTACTTTTTTCCTTTCCCAACAGCCACGGTACCTGCCAGGAGAAACAGGCGGAGTTTGATATCGACATTACTATGCTTCTGTTGTAAAAGAAACTATGGTTCAGCAAAGTATACATAAAACGATATCAGTACGTAATTAAATGGTGACAAAGCCGTAAGAAATGGGATGGGGTCAAATGAAAGGTGGGGGGGGGGGATTGACACCTCTTGTTCATTTTCCCCCCTTTAATTCAGTTAGTAATCGTAAACTGTCGTTACAATAATTATCGCATAGCTGGTCTCACAAGCAGAGGGACAACTAAGGTATTCCCAGATTTTGATTATTTTGCATATGTTGTAGGGTAGAGACCTTTTAGTCGCAGGTTCAACGGATTTTGTACAATGCTCCTTTCTCGAAAAAGAGAGGGAGTTTATAACACAACTTATGGCTGTTCTTAAATCCGAAAGGACACTTTTGAAACCCAAGTTTCAATTTATCTTAGCACTGAAATGCATAAAACGAGCAGGTGTTGTTGTTCAAAAACTATCGAATCGCATTCATTTTTCCGTCTATTTGTAAACACAATAGATTTTTCAGAAAATACTGTCAAGGTGGCGTTTTTAATCGACTTTCCGAGCGAAAGCAGAAAAAATTGTCAAACTGGGTTGAAAAACGTGTTTGCCACGTGATCAGAAAACCTTATAACTCAACAGGTAATTTATTGATCAAAAAACAGAAAAAACAATTCGACTTCAAATAGCCTTCCTAGTCAAGTCTTCAAATTTTATATTTATTCGTTAAAAGTGAATTTATAAGGGTGTCAAAACGTTTTACGCTTGTTAAGCGGAATAGTTGAGAACACCCTGAAATACTTACTTTATAACGAGACGACTACGTTGGTCTTAGCTCAGTTGGTATGGCATTTGTTCCTTGATAGGCGGGTTCGATAGCGAAACTCTCTAGACTTGTTTTTCTCCTTGTTTTGTTTTATAAAAATATATGTAATTATAATTAAATAATCTCAATTAAAAGTGTCAATATTGTACCTTAATTATAATGTTAAAATAGTTGAAGTTTAATTTAGCATTTTTTTTTTTTTTTTTAAAGAGTTAATTAACATACCTCATTATTTAAACGGATTAAAAAAATGATTCTAATTATTGACTAATAAAAATTCCAAAATCGTTACAAAATATATTGTGCGCCATCTAGTTATGATACAATAAAACCTATTCAAATAAAATAAAAATAAATGCAGATTGAAAGTAAATGGGAACAATATATTTTAAGGCGAAGCATATGTATTATAAATTAAAAAATATTTAACATGCAAAAAACAAAAAGGTTGTTATTTAAGTCATATGTTCCTTTTTAATAAAACGTTGCTTTTCATTTAAAAAACAGAGTAATATTATCATTGTATTGACTTACCTTGTTAAGAAATACATAAATGATGTTTTTCCTCAAGGTTGTTCTCCACTGCTCTGCTAGACAATCGCGAAACGTTTTGAAACATTTAAAAATTTACTTTTCAATGGAAAGATATAAAATTGGTAGTCCTGACAAGGGAAGCAATTCGGAACCTAACTCTGTTTTCTATTTTGCTATCAATGAATTACCTCTTTTGAGTTATAAGCGTTTTCGATCTCGTGACAAACACGATTTTCATATCTGTTTGATTGATCTGAGTTTCTTCTTTTGCGCGGAAAGTCGGTTCCAAACACCCAGTTTTAAACTATTTTCTAAATAACCTATTGCGTTTGAAAAAAAAAATGGATTATTGAGTGTATTTTGATAGTTTCTGAACAACATCAGTTGCTAGTTTCATGCATTTCCGAACAAAAATAAATGAAAACTTGTGTCATAAAATTGCCGTTTTGGATTTGAGAACAGCCTTAAAATCACGAATTGACACAATTGTACAATATTATTGTATAACTAAAGAATAGGTAAAATATATTTAAAAAATGATAAAAAAAATCTAGTTTCATGATGTTTTATACTGTTTAGTTGCAAATAATAATAATAATAATGGGTTAAAATTATAATAGATACACAGTGTTGTAATTTTTAATTGAGAATGAGATTATAAAATTCTAATTACAAGTATATTTGTAAAAAAAGAAATAAAACGAAATGAAGAAAAAAATTGCATATACCAACGTGTGATTTATTATATAGACAAGTAAAATACTTTTTGTTACAAATTACATGCATTTTATAGAAGAGGAGCACAATGTAATTTAACTGGTTATATCAAATTTATCTTAATTGTGTTTTGTAATAAAATAATTGGAAGCAGTCCTGAAAATTTGCTCTAGTGGTCACCAGAATAACAATGGACATTCCCATATTTTAAATATAGGGCCATTCCACTGTCACGTGCGGGACAATCAGACACCATAATTCCACCAAAATTGTGTTAAAAGGTTTAAGATTTTTCAGAAATAAGAATAAACATATTTAGTAAGTTTATATTTGATATAACAATATCTCAGGCAGGGACAGATTTTTCCTAAATGGTTTTATGATTTAGTTATTAATTAATTTGCATGCGTCACGTGCAGGACATCTGAAGTCAACCACTTGTAATTTGCTGTATGATCCAGATAACATTTCTGCTCTACTAATTTTGTTATTTCAAAACAAAAAATATTTATTAGAGGCTAAAGGTCTAATGTTCATGAAATAAGCATTCTTATTTCAAAAAGAAATTTTTTAATTGCTAAAAAAAAATATAACGTATAGTGTCACGTGCGGGACACGGTTGTCACGGGTGGGACATTTGCAAATATCATTCAAGTAACCTTTTCAAATATCAGAAAATAAAGGAATGCAAAAAAGAAAATGCATGTTATACATTTTACAATACAAAAATATTTATTTTAACTTTTTCTGTACAAAGAAAATGTTCAAATTGAATTTTTAAACATAAAATAAAGTAAATGTATAAACAAAAATTCAAAATTTTTCTAGAAATTTGAAACAACCGCTTTTATTAGCTACAGTGGGGATTGATATCTTTTTTACTACATCTTTAAATGAATATAGAATTTTATCTGGATACTGTGGTCACTTGTAGAATTTACCACTTTTTATCATGACAGACACTTCAACACCATCATGATGGGTGCTTGTAATTTCACCAGGTTAATTAATGTCGTCATATTTTATAACTACTCATTCACCCATCTTAAAAGAAGCTGCTGTTTCTGATCCTTTTATTTTCTTCTTTTTGGAAATTGGGATTTTCTAATGACATTTTCTCTTTCATCCTTTTCATTCTTCTAGCACTAGTAGACTTAGATCTTTCCATTTCAGCTAAATAAATAACAAACTTTATCAATTATAAACGCTTTTGTCTAAATTTACTTAATTTCGTAGAAAAATTGAACTTAAAATAGAATTAAACTTAGAAAAACAGAATGTAGATAAGAAGTTTTATTATTTTTTTCTCTAGAATAATAACAAGTTCTTAAACACACGACTCTTCTTATTGTATAGAAAAAATCCCTATAAATTAAGTAGATCAATTCTTGCTGGAAATCAATATATTCTTAAAATAAAAATAACCATCAAAGTATTAAAATTTTATTAAAATAAATTTGTAAAAAAATGGAAATAAAAAATATTAGCATCACAAAAAAAGAAAAAAAAATGGAACTATCATAAAAATAAAAAAATAAAATCTTAATTTCGTTTTAGTTACATATAATAAGTTATTAGGACAAAATAATCATTAAACTGCTAAAACTATGCTATAATAAATCTCTATTTAACATTCAGAAAACAAAAATAATCGTCCTGCTCATAAGGTGTCACGTGCGGAACAATTTTGTTTTGATATTTTTCTCCAAATAAAAATTTCACCCAAATTTTTAACTAGCATAGGATAAGTGTACTACACTAAACTGCTTTAGAAATGCCAATTAAACAAAATAAATGCGTTCCTTTTTCCCCCTAAGTGAAAAAGTTCATGTTTTGTGTCACGTGTGAGACACAGAAACAAAGTTCTTTTTGTGTGCTGTAATAATTATTTGAAATTATCTTATATATTTCAGTTTAGTGAAATATAAACAATGAATATTAGACTTACCTAAAATGTTGATTTCAAAAGTTTCACTGGATTTTCTTTATTAAAAAAATTCATTCAAAATGTATTGTAAAACGCAACATACTTGCTTGCACATGGACGCCATCTTTAAACTGTTGTGTTGCCAATCCACAAAAGATAAACTTTACATTCTTACACAAAACATAAAATTTGACATGTTGCCAATCAGTAAATACCAAAAATATTTATTTAAACAAATTTTTAAAAATGACTATCAATTTACCTGTTTTCATGGAATGGCCCTAATACGATTGTGATCCTCACTCATAGGTTTAACTGTAGTAGAAAAAATAAATAGTTGACTTACTAACAACTTAAAAAAAGATATATTACGTTTGTTTTTCTTTCAAAATCTATTTATAGTTTAATATACAAATAAAATACACTTGCAGATTTTCCAATGATGTTAAAATATAATAAAATACTTTAATACGATAATATGTTCATAAAAATATATAATAACAAACTAATAATATAATTATAATACAATGAAACCTCCGAATAAGGGACACCTATGGGATCGGAATTTTCATCCCTTAAACAGAGGTGTCCTTGTTCATATTTTTTACTTTCTTAAAAAATATTATCGTTCAGAAAGATATAAAAAATAACAAAACAATAAAGATGAAGTTTGAATGTTCCCAAAAAGCTATAAATAATGTTAATCGGATAGAAAAGGAAGAAAGAATTAATTAGATATAATTTTCAATTGATTACTGCATTAAATAATTTTTAGAATTTTTGATCTGTATTTTTCACATAAGCATTAGTGTACATGCAAAATGTACAATACGTTTAAAAAAATCTTACTTGAAGTAATCAATCAAAAGAGATTGTTTTGCACAATTCAGTTGTTTACACAAACCTTTCAAGTGTCCATTTATCACACTTGTAACTTTTAATTCTTCATTGCCTGCAGTATTTACGGAAAAGTTATTCAACTGATTTACGTATTTGAAAGCAACTGTAAATTTCTTTTTTTCCACAATTTTCATTTCTTCTTCAATTTCAGAGTAATCCTCACAATTTTCAGCTATTTCTTTCAATGTGGATACACGTACAGTCTTCATCTGAATTGTGGTTAAAGAAATGCTCGTCAGTTGTGTTGTATGCTTCTGTATCAACATGACTGCCTGTCTGTCTGATAAGTTCACAAAAATCATTATTTTTGTTTTCATCATAGACGACTTCATTATCTGAAATTCAAAAACCAGATCTTTTGATCTCATTTTCAAGTGTCCCTTATTACAAGTCCAATACCAAGGGACTGGGACAAAAACTTTTGTGCTTTAAATAGAGGTGTCCCTTATTCAGAGTGTCCTTTATTTAGAGGTTTCACTGTATAAACAAACAATAAACATCCAAATTAACAAACTGAACATAGAAGTGCATGCAAGTTACACGCACGGATAATTTTACCCCATATAAACCAAATTCGTCAAGATCAAATAAATTTATTTCGCAATCTTGGAAAGGCATATTTCGTAAAAATCAATCCGATTCTCTCTTTTATTGAAGAACGCAATAAATATAAAAGAACTCTGGCGGTTGTTGCCGAGTTTCAGGTTTCAAGAAATTTCGCGATAAATGCGGAAGGGAAAAATAAAAGAATCCATAAATCCAGACAACCGCTTCCTTAAGGAGAAGGAAAAAAAAAAAACACTCTTTCGTTTTCGGAATTTCGGCCGAAGCAGGTAGTAATGAAGGGTTTCAGTTTTCGGAAAGTAAGCGACGTTGAGAGATTTTTCTTTCTTTCTTTTTGTCTATCAAATGACTTTTGCAAAAAAGAAAGAATCTGTGTGATTTCTTTCGTTTAGTTTAATTTTTCTTTTCTCGAATTCAAAATCAGTCGGCAGACATGACTTGATGTGTTTTGAGATATTTGAATCAGAATACAGGAATTTGTTAAGATTATACAGGGCGATACGTAAATATTGTGACGTAAATAAAAGAGCATAACTTTTAACTGAAGAGACAAAACTACCCGTTTTATTAAACATTCGAAAGAGAAGAAAATTCTGTACAAAAACCAATCAATGTCGCGAATTTGATTAATATTTTGTAATTACTTTGGTGTCCATACGCTTATAATGACTCCATGGTCATAGTTTTATTTTCGTGCAGGCGATCACGAGCAATGCTAAAAGAAGTAGTAGAATTTTCTGGAATAAAATATATGTTAAGTTTTTTATCTGAAATGTTTGAAGCTTTGTTTTTGTAAGAGATTTAAATTATTTTCACACGTTTTAAATTAAAACGACGATGTTTATATTTTCGAGTAGAATTTATAGCATGGACATCGAATTGTTTGCTATAATCAATGGTAATGGTTTCCTCCTGAGGCGATGCAGGGACCTTACGCCTCCGTAAAATTTTTGCCGCTACAGAATATTTCTGGTGTGATTTCGGGATTGAATATTTCTGGTGTTTTTTTTTTTTAAGTGCGTTTCGGTGAATTCAGGATCTCGTGCTTGATTGTACAGGCTTTTTACTCCAGGGTCCCTCAAACCTCAAACAGCGAAGTTTACTTAAAGGGCGAGGGATTATTGGAGCAAGCAGTATTAATCTTTGCACACCCTGTTTAGCACGACACGTCGATAGCCCTGTTTGAGTATGCCATTTTCTATGCGAGCTGTTACACTTTCTTATATACACAAACCAGTTGTGGCGATATTAAGCTTTGGGAAACGCTCTCATGGGTGTCCCTGGGACCTGTGGTCGTTGTAGAGGAGACCATGAACGCCAAGAACTGCCTGAACATCATTTGCACCATCACATGGTATCAGTCTTCGATAATGGAAATGGAGTCATTATACAAGGCAATGCTCCATGTCACATGACATGAATTGTACTAGACTCCAGGAACAAAATACCGAATTCCAGTTAATGTCCTGGTCTCCTAACTTAACGAATCTTAATTCGATAGATCACATTTTGGGTGACATTCAACGGCAGAACAGAGCTCAAAAACAACCAATTTGGAATATTCCGTATAAGCATGACCACTGCTTGTACAATTAATACAGTTTAATTCCGGTCATCTACCAAGAACTTGTGGCATCCATGCCAAGACGGTTTGCAGTATTTTGCGGGCAAAAGGTGAGCCAACACGCTATTAGGTAAGTGGTTATAAAGTTTCGCTCTTGAGTGTACATTAAATTGAATTAAAGGAAAGGATAAAGGATTAAACAATACAATATCTGAAAAAATATCCACACTTTACTTTATTGAAATCTAAGCTTCACTATTTCAGAAAAGTCAACCCTTTTCTTTTTCATGTGGAACGCAATAAATAGAGAAACTATCCATATAACAGTTGTTGCTTAGGGTTCAGGTTTCCGGAAATTTCCAGATAAATGTGAAATGAAAAATAAAAGAATCCATAATTCGAGATAACCGTTTCCTTTTAGAAAAAAAGATGAGCATTTTCTCACGTTTTCGAAATTCTACCGAAGCAGACAGTAATAAGGGGTTTCAGTTGTCGAATAGTAGCGACAGTTTGAAGGAAATTTTTTTAAATTTTCTATATGCAAAGTAAGACGCTTCGCTATGCAACGCACAACCTCATCAGTACACATATAAGCCACAACAGAATATCGAAACATGTCTTGGACACAGTCAAAGTTAAAGTTACTCCTTCAAAAACACAAAATATTCCATCGAAATCGCACCAGATTCATTGAGCTTGTAAGGGTATAATCTAAGTAAACCAGTTTTCCATGAATAATCTGTAATGTTGCAGTTAACTTTCAAAATCGATGAATTTTTGTGCTTTTCTTTATCAAAAAGGATATTCGGAAAAGATTTAATTATCAAATGGGGGGTTCGTATTAGCTAAACCTTCTATATTAAATTGAATCAAATGAAAAGACAATACTGTGAACGGGATTAATAAGTAGACACATCTTTTTTCTGAAAAATTATCCACAGTTTATTTTATTAAAATCTAAGCGTCAATATTTCAGAAAAGTCAACTCCGTCCTGTTTCATGTGGAACGCAATGAATAGAGAAACATCCATATAACAGTTGTTGCTAGGGTTCAGGTTTCCGGAAATTTCGAGATAAATTTTGAGATGAAAAATAAAAGAATCCATAAATCGAGATAACAGCTTCCTTTTAGAAAAAAGATAAGGATTTTCTCTCGCTTTCGAAATTCGACCGAAGATGATAGTAATGACGGGTTTCAGTTGTCGAATAATAGCGACATTTCGAAGGAATTTTTTTTTCCTTTTCTTTATCAAGTGAACCAGATTTTGATGCATTTTCATTAGTTTCATTAATTTTCTTTCCTCGCATACACGAGGAAATAAAAAAGTAGATTTGAATATACACTATATGACTCTTAATGACCGGACACTTGCGATTTTAGACGTTTTGTTAAATATATAGAAAAATACACGAAGAATTATTCTGTAACCACATTTATGTAAACAAAATAGAACAGGTCATATATTACTGCGAAGATTTTTTTTTTCCGAAATTCCATTGGGGACCGTCAACAAACTGAAAAAGAACGAAAATATTTTGGATAACCCTGTCCAAATTAATGTAGCAAAAGCATTCTAACTCCAGATTATGATTAAGTGGCTTATTGTATAATAAATTGTGCTCATATTTATGAGGATAGTATGTATACTCGCAAAAAAATTAAGGTTTTTATAAAAACAGTCGCAAATTTTTCCAAAGTTTTTACGTATAATTTGCAAAGTTCTTAATATTTAAAAATTTTCTTTTCAGAAAATATGACAAACAACATTGTACATAATATCTTGTAATCAGAACTGAAAAATAATATTAATTGTATGAAAAATGAGCAGGTTTACTAAAGGATTTTTCATTGTGTATGTGTAGAGGCAATCAAATTATAATTTGAATAATGTGTTAGCTAAATGTATAGAGCAACTTTTGTGAAAGTCTCAAAAACATAGCTTAAAAATTCTGAAAATGATTGTCGATTAAATAAGCTCAAAATCCATTGTTCCCAAAAGGAAGTAAAAAGAAAAGGAGCTATATCCAAACATAGTAGTAAATGAACAACGTTGTGTATGCTATATTGACACTAATCAATCGATGTATGGATACAGCCCCTCATTTTTTTGCTTGATTTAATAACACAAATCTTTTGGTTAATAATTCAAAACACTAAGTTTCTATATTACTCAGTTTTGGAAATAATATGCGCACAATGTCAAACACATGTTATTTGAGAAAAACAAGTTTAAAATTTAAATTTACCTTGATTTTGGTAGGCAAGCGATCAACATATTTTATTAGAAGAAAGTATTCTATTTGTGAAAATTTTCGAATTTCGGTTTTTGATGTATTTACACGTTTTTTGGGTCATAGATTCCAAAAAACACACGGAAACACTGTTTTATTGAAACAACTAAATTTTGATTGACACGACCCCAACCAAAAAATTTGTGTTGGAATGACTAAATTTTAAACAAAATTTTGCTGAATTAATAAAATTATCTGTTTACTCTAACCACAATTTGGTCATTCCAACCAAAATATTTGGTTGGGGCTATGTTAACCAAAATTTAGTTGTTCCAACAAAACAGCTTTTTCTATGCGCGTTTTTACAAAATGTCTGTCTTTCTATATGTGACATAAATTTTGTGAGCGCTCTATCTAAAGAACTAATGCACGAAATTTAAGAAAAATTTAGATGTAGGTATTCCTAGATATAAATTGATGCTGTTTATTTTTTGGTGTAAATCGTCCAACAGGTGGCGTTGTTATCCTACTTTTTTCACAATTTCCACGATAGCTCTATCTCAAAAATTAATACACGGATTTTCCCCAAATTTCAGATTCAGTTAATCCGTGATATGAACTAGTTTAGTTTACATTTTAAGATCTATCGCCCAGCAGGTGCTATGCTGAGTTTTTTCGGATTCCTGCAAAAGCTCAATCTCAAAAACTAATTCATGAATTTTCATCAAACTTCAGATTTGGGTATAGCTTGATACATATTATTTCTTTTTTATGTTTTGTTATAAATTGAAGTATAGATGGCGCTTTCATGTTGCAGTTTTCTCGATATCCACAACAGTCCTATTTCAAGAACCAATAAACGGGATTTCATGACTTAACAATTCTCACAATGAACATAGATTGTTATTGCTTTCTTCTATCTTTACAAGAAGAAACTGTTGGATTTGTAAAAATTTTCGGCTCGCGGTTTTCGACTGATTTACACGTTTTAGCGGTGAGAGATATACCAAAAAACATGTTTTTACAAAATGTTTGTTTGTGAGTCTGTATGTGATATAAATACTATGGGCGCTCTATCCCAAGAACTAATACATAAGATTTAATAAAAATTTTCAATAAGTTAGTAACAGATAGAAATTACTGCTGATTAGTTTCTGGTGAAAATCGCTGAAAAAGTGGTACTGCTATGCAGCTTCCTTTACGATTTCCACAATAGCTGTATCTCAAGAAGTAATACACGGATTTTCACCAATCTTCAGATTCACTAGTACATGACATGATTTGACATTTTCTTCATTTTTGTATCAGCCGCTCAACAGGTGGTGATGCTATACAGTATATTTATCAAGATTTTTGCAATAACTCAATTTCAAAAATTAATGCACTGATTTTTGTCAAACTTTAGATTCAGTTTGTCCTTAGCGTGAATTGTACATTTTCTACTTTTTGGTGTAAATCGGTCAACAGATAGCGCTGATATGCAGCATTTTTTTGCGATTTCCGCAAAATCGTAAAAAAATCTCTAGAGATAACCCACGGATTTTCTTAAAACTCCAGATTCAGTTTTTTTTTTTTTTTATAGGATTTGGTGTATTTTACATTTTGGTGTAAATCGCCTAACAGGCCGCATTACTATGCTGCATTTTTCACAATTTTCTCCATAACCCTATCTCGAAAACTAATGCACGAATTTTCATCAAACTTCAGATTCTGTTACATGTTAATACATGTTGTTGCAAATTAGCTTTCTTTGTAAATCACCCAACATGTGGCGCTGCTAAGCTGTCTTTTGCATGATTTACATTATTTCAGCAATAATCATATCTCTCTAACTAGTGCACGGAATTTCATACCATTAAAATTTCCATGATGGGCATAGATTGCCATATAATTTTGGCGCTGTGATAACGAATTTCGAAATATTAACATAAATGAGATAGAAGAAAGTTTTGGGGGGTGCCACTCTGACTAGTTTAATTTTGGCGCTGTAGTAGCTAAATTTGAAGTTTTGCTATTAAAAAAGTTTTAAGGTAATCTCAGCCTTAAGGTGAAAATAAAAAGAAAATCTAACTTTGACAAAAAAGAAAAACAACAACAAAAAATATGGCTGATGCAATATTGTCAAGACTCAGTTTTCTAAAAAAATAACAAAAAAAAAAAAAAAAAAAAAAAAAAAAAAGGAAAGAAAATTTGAGTAACATAGGAATCCTGCAACATGTCCTGCAAAAAAAAAGGAGAAAGTAAAATAAAATAAATAAACCAGGAAAGAAATTATATTCTCGCTTTTCAAATTCGTCTTCCGTCCAAAAGAAACGTAATAATGGGTTTCATTTGGCAAAGAATGGAGACAGCGCCGATTTACTTTTTTACTTTTTTCTCCTCCCCCCCCCCCCCCTTTTTTTATCCTCCGTCATCATGAACTGGAATACGTACGGAATTTATTTTTTTCTTTTAATTCAAAAATTTTTCATCACAAGTTTTTGACTTCTTAATTTTTTTTCCCATTTCGATACAATTAAGGATAAAATAATAATAATAAAAAGTAATATCAAATTTTTAAAAAAATGTTGATATGGACCCTATTTTACCTCGCGGTTCCAAATATTAAAAAAAAAAATCTATTGGAAAATACTGGAGAATTGCTCCATTGGAAAGCATTATATAATCTTTAAGAATTCAATTATTTTGCTATTAATGAAAGAATTCGTGCAAAAGATCTGTGACGTAATTCGAATATATTTTACGTCATCTAAGTCACTCAACAAGTAAGAAAAATCATGCGTTAAGCATAGATTATGATGCACTTTCCAACACCTTATTAAATCCTTAACGAAACTTCGTCATTTAGGGCAATAAGGTTATCGTATATAGCCAAATATGTATTTCAATACTGTTGAACAGCCCTGTATTTAATTTGTCGGTCATTTAAAAGCGTCCATGAATTTAATTCTTTGCGTGGTCTTGTTTATCGTATTATCCATATTCTAAGAACATTTCTTAGTAAAGTGAATGCAGTTCAGCGTAAAAATGCATAACTTATTTAAAAACCACCTTTAATTAATTTAAGCTCATATTCAGAAACGTTTGTGACCTCTTTTGGGTAGCCCTGTATATCAACTATAGTATTTATACACACCATATAATATGCATAGATTTAGTTAAAATTAAACGCACATATCTTAATTAAAATTCATTTCATTCATCCATCAGCCATTATCGGATACATGTACAGTACTTCGGAAAGAATGTACTATTTGAAAACTTTTGTGCGTTTCTGTAAATGCTATGTACTTCATATTATGCATGACTGTATCGTATAATTTATATTAAGCTCCAGCTATATATGTATATCATTTTTATTATACATGAAATTGTTTAATATGGTAAAAATATGTCGAACACAATTCTCCCTTTTACCATTATCTAATGGAATTCTTTTGCGTGTCCCTGTAAATGAATAATTAATATTTTTTCACGCATTTTTTACAGAATACATATTTTAATGCATTTTGTAAATGAGTATAAATTTTAATATGACTGACGGGGTGTAACCTCTTTAAAATTCATTTGAAACGATTTTTTCCCATAGGCAGTAATGTAACGTTAAACTTTTGACTACCCCTGTAAATAAACTAATCCTGGTAGAAACTTCATTTTCAATAAGGTTCATGCTAGGATAAATGTCAATAATATTTAAAAATTTCATGGCGATCCGAGTATATTTACGAGAGTTAGAGCTCGGCCAGACGGCCAGACAAACCGAATGCATAAGCACTTTTCAACTTTGTTGGAAAGTGCTAATAAAAAGACCCGGATGCTAATGGTAAGTTTATGGGGGTGTTATTTTCAAATTTCAAATTTTAAGAGCTTTACATTTTTTTTCCTTGCATAGGATAGCTGAAGGGGATCTACAATCTGGCTAGTTTTTATTTTTTCAATTTTGGTTATATATTTTTTATATCTATCTATATTATAAAGGCCAAAAGTATCTGTCCGTAACGCATACGTCATTTTGCGAATGGCAACACTTTTCCCTTCAATTTCGGTTTTGCAATTTTCACAACTGCAAATTTTTAAACTTCTAGACATAGCACGTTTTCAACCTTTATACCATCATATAGGGGAAAAAATAAACTTTTAAATGCAGTTTGTTAGAAAACTGTATTTAAATTTGTTTTTGAGATATTAATTTTTTTGTAGCTTTTAGTTCAATCTCTCTAATGGTGGCAACTTGAGTATCACATTTATGTGGTAAATAAAGGGAAAATAACCATAGAGTAAAGAAAAAAAAACAGAGATGCTGTTTGGTAGCTGGAAGTGACGCCGAAAATGTAACCCTAAAATTTGCTGCATTGCATAAAACACAACCATGTGCTTTCGCAAAAAATGAAAACATTCAGCAATACAATTTTAATTCATAATACAATGAAATGCTATTTTAGAATGCTAAAATATAATAAGATCTTTTCCATTTAGAGAAAAAAATTATGTTAAAGAATCCGGTCTCTGTTTCACGTGATTGTTTTGTTTGGATCGAATAAGAGACTTAAATTGGAAGAATAACGCCTATCAAACCGTTTTAATCGCATACTGCATCTCCATCTATCTCTTTCCTCCATGAAAAATAACAGATAACTGAATATTTTAATTGCCATTTTTTCATAGCAACTGAAAAAAAAAATAATTAAAAACCTGTTATGTCAAAATATCGTCGGCTATAAAACCTGGTGAATGTTGTTGGTTTTATTTCGTTTTTATATATGCTTTATATTAATGACTTTTAGTTCGTTGCAAACTTACTTTATAAAAGATACATCAATTAACCTTTACAAAAATGCATTTTAAAGAATATCTGTGTGTCATATTTTCTTATTTGGTTTTAAAAACTGAAAGGATGCAATTTTATTTTTTGGCAAAAAGATTCTATCTTGCGTCTAATACGGAAATACCGACAATTTTCAAAGCTTTGCATGATTACATAATTAATAATGTTTCATATGAAATTACTGTTGGGAATTAGTTGGCAGTTTAAAAAAGTATATTACGTAGGAAAATTTTATCAGACTTTTCAAATTTAAAAACATTTTTCACCTATACTCTGTGACCCGGATAATCCGGGTTCTGTGCACTAGTTATGATAATTTCAATTTCTGAACTGGCTCTAACCGGTTTCTAAATTTAAAGTAATTTTTTAGGTAGATTTCGTATGAAATACTACCTATTGCATTCTCTCCCATGTTGGAATTTCTGAAAAATATTTGCAGATCTACACCGAACATGACTCCTAGACCCTAAAACTACCATTAATAAAAAAGTTTATCTATCTATCTATCTATCTGTCTATCTATGTATATATTTCACTTTCTTCTAGACACGATAAATTCCATAATTATGCTCATACCTTCTTCAAACTTTTACATAAAATCGAGGGGCATAAAATTTCAGTCGAGTTCGTTAATGGGCAAAATCGGAACCAAGGGTGTGGAAATAGGGAGGGTTTTTGTGAAAACAGAAAAAACGCGATAACTTCTTAATTAAAATAGATATCGAATCAGTTTAAGGTTTATATTACTTCTAAAAAAATGGGCTAAAAGTTTCTGTATGATAGATTTTTGATAAAATTAAAAATGGGGTCGAGGGACGAAAAAAACAGGATTTTTGGGAGAAAAAAAATCATAGCTTCGTCAATTCTCAAGATATCAAATACAACTAAATTTTGTATAAATGTTCTCAACAGTATCTAAAACTTTTGTATTTACAAGTTTTTGATAGGACCAACTTTTACCGATGAAAAAAAAATAAAAACGAAAAGAAAAAGGGGGTGGAAAAAGAAAAAAACATAACTTACTCAATTCTTAAGCAATCAAATCTAATTAAGTTTATCTTACATTTTCTTAATAATATCTACAACTTTTATAACAACAAGTTTTTCATAGGACCAATTCTTATAGCAGAAATAAATTAAACAAAAATCAGAGTTGGAAAAAAAAACCCCTCAAATCCAAACTGCTTATATTGTGACTCATTTTTTGAATTCATTTTTGATTTTAAACGCATCCAAATGGCAAATCCTCTTATTTAGGAACTTTATAATGTGACTCATTGGCCAGTTTTTTGGTAAAGGTTGAATATATTTCAAAAAAGGCTGTCAAAAAAGGTACTTTGAACAGAATTTCCCTATGTGGTCGTGATTGAAAAAATTGAGGAAGTATAACAAATTGCGTTTTTTCTGAGTCATTTTTAAATCCATTTTTGTTCTCAAACGCATCCAATTTACAGGTTCTTTTATTTAGGAACTATATATTGTGACGGATTGGCCAGTTTTTTGATAAAAGCAGAATATATTTCAAAAAAGGCTGCCAAAATAGGCAATTCGCACAAAATTTCCCAAAGCGATCACGATTGAAGAATTGAGGATGTATTCAAATAACAAATTGGTTATTTTATGACTCATTTTTAATTTAATTTTGCTCTCAAATGCATTCAGTTGACAGTTTTTGTTATATAGGAACTGTGTAATAAGCCGTATTGGTCAGTTTTTTGATAAAGGCTAAATATATATTTTTTAAAAGCTGCCAAAGTGGGCACTATGCAAAAAAATTTCCCAAAGCGATTATGATTAAAGAATTGAGGATGTATTCAAATAACAAATTAATTATTTTATGACTCATTTTTAAATTCAATTTTGCTCTCAAACGCATTCAATTGCCAGTTATTTGTTATTTAGGATCTGTGTAATGTGCCGTATTAGTCAGTTTTTTCGATAAAGGCTAAATATATATTTTAAAAAAGCTGTCAAAGTGGGCACTTCGCACAAAATTTCCCAAAGCGATCTTGCTTATAGAATTAAGGATGTATTATGTATTCAAACAACAAATCGGTTATTCTATGACTCATTTTTAAATTCAATTTTACTCTCAAACGCATTCAATTGACAATTTTTTGTTATTTAGGAAATATATAATGTGCGTATTGATCGATTTTTTAATGAAATCAGAATGTATCTCAAAATATGTTGTCAAAATGTGTGTGAGAGCCGAATTTCGCTTAAGTTGATTTTGATAAAACCACTTCTTACAGAAAAATGAAATTAAAAATTTTTCGAAAGCGCACAATATAGTAGTTAAATTGGGTTTATCTTTAATAATTTTCTATTTTTTGTTGTTGAAATGAAAACTCTTCGAAATCTACCTCCGCCTATAGGCCCAGCCGACAGGGATTTTTTAAAGAAAAATCTGAAACCAAAATCGAAAAAATAGAAACTAGCCCGGTTGTAAACTGTCCTCAACTTTCTTATGCAAAAAAAAGCGATATTTGAAAATAACGTTCCCATAGATTTAACATTATCATCCGAGTCTTTTTGAGAGATTAGTGTGGACTCTTGAGGGTGTTCTCAAATCCAAAAGTGTAACGTTAAGATTTATTTTTGTTCATAAATGCTTTAAACGAGCAAGTGTTGTTGTTCAGAAACTATCTACCATTATAAACCATTACGTATGGATTAAAAATTAATATTCTTGTACCAATCATATATACATTTTAAATGAAATTTTAGTTTTACAATTTTACGTACTGAAAATTTTTAAATTTCTAAAAGTGACACTTTTTCAACTTTTACACCATCGTATAGAAAAGAAATGTACTTTTAAATGCAATTTGTTTGAAAGCTGTATCTCAATTTCTTTTTAAGTTATTACTTTTTTTGTAGTTTTTTAATACTTTTTTTTATCATCATGGCAACAGAAGTACTTCATTTCTGGACATTAAACATGAACAATCAGAAAACGAATAAAATAAAAAACAGAAGTATTACATTTTTGGATATTAAGCATGGACCAATAAGAAAACGAATAAAATAAAAAAAAGTTGCGGAATTCAACCAATAAAAGGATTCAGATATACTTCAGATTTCCCAGTTCTTTACCGAGGACAACTATTTTTCCAAATAATTAATAATTAAAACACCTCTTAAAGAATTTTTCGTTTCCTTCTATCCCGTTACGTAATAGAATACTTTTGTGCGGCTTTGTAAATGAATAACAAATATTCTTTACACCGCAGTTTTTACCGAATGTATGTTATAGATGATATACTTCACAGATGCATATCAACTTTATTATTTTTGAAAGAGCGTGACATCAATAAAATGCACTTGAAGCTATTTTTCCCCATTGACCATCATGTAACCGAATGCTTCTAATTTTCCCTGTAATTGAATACCACGTTTCCATAAAATTTGAGTTATAATAAAAGTTAAACTAAATATTTTCATAAAATGTGAAATTATTCAACAAAATTATGCAGCAATTATATATTTTAAATTTTAATGATTCGGTTGGGTAGTTTTTGCGTTGTTATACAAGGAAAGACAGACGGGCGGACAGACTGAACGATTACCTATATAGGTGCTACGTATTTATATAATTACGAGCAGATCTAAAAATGAAAGAAAAATGTATTGATATGCGACATGTCCATTATACAACTCATCTACAATATTTCCATTTTTCTACTGAAAAAAAGTACCAAAGGCTTTATAAAAAAAATATCAAAAACGTTAGAAAATTAGTGTAATTGTAAATAATGGTTTTAAAAAAGTGAAATTTTTTTTTTAAATTGATGGAATATATTCCTAATAAAACTTTCTAATATCAGAATTTCCTAATATCAGAAATGGCGGTTATTCCATCAAATAGGTAAACTTTTCAGTTTGAGCAATAAAAAATTTAATAAAAAATATTTTTGACCTAGATGTTTTTAAATTAATATTATTTCTTAGTTAAATATACGTGATTTCTTATAAAGGAATGCAAAATATAAACTTTACCGTTTAATTTTTCGATGTTTCTGCGATTCTTTCTGTACTTCTAGTAAATTCTTCGCTAAATTTTTTAAATATTTTTTTTTCATATTCGAAATTTAAACACGCGGCCAGTTGATTTATTAATCACGTAAATGCCACTTTCATTTCTGTATGTAACCTAAAACACTAAAATTTTAAGCAATGGACATTTTATTTACGAGTGGCATCACCTATGCTTCTGTAGGTATGATGATAGCGAAGATAGTGAGACCATGGAGGAAAGATATAAGTGGAGATGCAGTATACCTTAAAAACGGTTGCAATATTATGTGCATAATCGCTCAAATTTATAATACAATCATTCAGCCCAAACAAAACAAGCAAGTGGAACAAAAATCGAATTTTTAAAAATCGGCTGTGCATTATTTTCTCTAAATGAAAATGATCTGCTTGTATTTAAGCATGCTAAAGTATTCTTTTTTTGCGAAAGCATGTATTATATTTGGGCCAAATGTAGCGCATTTTACGGTGACATTTTTGGCGTCAACTGTTTTGGCCACCACATTTCATCTTTATTCAGCACTATTTGGTTATCACGTCAACTAATTTCGCCAAATCATATAAATTGCCAAACTATTCCCTAAATTAAATAAACTGAAGTAATTTTTAGTTTAAATAACGAAAGAACAAATAAATTAATAAAACATTAATGAGAATACAAATAAAACTTTTTATTAAAAAACACTTGATGGCATAACAAACACGTGTTACGAGTTTAATGTTACACGAATGTGACATTTTTTATCATCATTATCGGCATTTAATGCTTTAGTTTGGCTGTAGTTTTTTGGTCGACGGGCTAACCAAATAGTATCCTTTATTCTTTCTTTTTACTGTATGTGATGAAACAGGTTCTGTCCTAGCGCGATCACGGATCCAATGTAAAATGCTTGACTTCATAATATTATTTTTATTATTTACTTTTTATTTTTCTATTATTTTTCTATTTTATTTTATTCAATTAAGATCATAATTGAATCAGTGAAACATATATGTTTTACTGATTGATTTGGATTATTGATATCATTTATACAAATGTAGGTTGAACGATGTTTGTATAAATTTATTGAGATGTATATAATTCAACATTTTTTCTTACAAAGTTAGTTACGTTTTTTACGAGTGCAGTAATTCTCGGGCAGTGTTAATAACATGATTTGAAATCAGAAATATTTTGATTGAATAGTTTGTGAACAACAGCATCTGATAGCTTCAGGCATTGGCGAACAAAAATAAATTGAAATTTATGTCATAAAGTTATCCTTTTGGATTTCAGAACAGACTTCAAGTACATTTAACATATTTAAATAATGAAAATTCTACTACCCTATAAAATACAATGAACTGTAACAAATTCAAATGACAGTACATTGCGTACATAAAAAATAAATGCTATTAAAAATTCAAACAAGTAAGAAAAATCATGCGTTAAGCATAGATTATGAAGCACTTTCCAACACTTAATGAAATCTTTAACAAAACTTTGTTATTTAGGGAAATATACCCAAATATTTATTCCAGTACATTAGAACAGCCCTGTATTTCATATGTCAGTTCATATAATGGGAAAATTTAGCTTAGCAAGAAAATACCCAGTAGCTTGAAATTTCTTTTTCAGCAATTCATACTATTAGATGGAAAGAAACTTGAATACTTTTGTTCAGCCCTGTAGTTTACATTGTACCTTTATTACAAGTCAGCATTAGGCTAATATTTATTTTAAACTAAAACACTTTTAACACAACAGAAATCACATTCTCATAAATCATCATTCATAGGCGTCCATGTACCGAATTCTTCGCGTGGCCCTGTATATCCCTTTATCTATATTCTGCAAACATTTCTCAGTAAATTGAATGCAGCTCAGCGTAAAAATGCATAGCTTATTTAAGAACCACGTTTAAATAATTTACGCTCATATTCAGTAACGTTGGTGAGCTCTTTTGGGTAGCCCTGTATATCAACTATAACATTTATACACACCATATAATGTGCGCATTTTTAGCGAAATATAAACGCGAATATCATAATTAAAATGCATTTCATCCGTCCATCAGCCATCATCGGACACATATACGGTACTTCGGAAAGAATATACTATTTGAAATCTTTTATATGGCCCTGTAAATGCTATGTACTTCATATTATGCAAGGCAGTAGCGTATAATTTATATTAAGCTTCAGTGACATATATCAATTTTATTATACATGAAAAAGCTTAATATATTTAAAATATGCCACACACAATCTCCCCTTTTACCATTATCTAATGGAATTCTTTTGTGTGGCCCTGTATATGAGTAATAGATACATTTTCACCTTATATTTTATAGAATGCATATTTTAATATGTTTGACAGGGTATAACATCTTTAAAATTTCTTTGAAACAATTTTTCCCCATAGGCCGTAATGTAATAGGAAACTTTTGATTCGCCCTGTAGATAAACTAATCATGGTAGAAACTTCATTTTCGATAGGACTTGTGCTAGGGTAAACGTCAATAACGTCCTAAAATTTCATGGCAATCCGAGTATATTAAGGATTTTCCCCCTTGGGCCGTAATGTAATGGAAAATTTTTGATTCACCCTGTACATAAACTAATCATAATAGAAACTTCATTTTCAATAGGGTTCGTGCTAGGGTAAACGTCAATAACGTCCTAAAATTTCATGGCAATCCGAGTATATTAACGATTTTTCCCCATAGGCCGTAATGTAATGGGAAACTTTTGATTCTCTCTGTAGATAAACCAATCATGGTAGATACTTCATTTTCAATAGGGTTCGTGCTAGGGTAAACCTCAATAACGTATAAAAATTTCATAGCAATCCGAGTATATTTACGGGAGTTAGAGCGCGGACAGACGGACAGACGGACAGACGGCCATCCGGCCAGACGGACAGACGGACAGACGGCCATCCGGCCAGACGGCCAGACGGACAGACGGCCAGACAAACCGAATGCATAAGCACTTTTCAACTTTGTTGGAAAGTGCTAATAAAAAGTGAAGAACTTGATTTTATTGGATGAGATTTATGACCTCACATCCCAAACGATTTTGTGAAAACTCACTCTTTTAAAAGAAGAAAACTCTGTTAAAACTGCCGAAGGGTGGATACCAAACACGGGGGTGATAAAAGCCTGCAAGCATTATCAAACGATCGTTCATCATAAGTTAATTACAGGCTGTGAAAAGTCCAGGCTTTGCACAAACTGGAGCGATGGGGAGAAGGTTTGGGCGTCATCAACGAAGCTATGCAGAAGAGGAAAACGGTTAAATATCCATTTTTTTTTTCATCTTCTTCAATCATATTTCCTGCCTCCATGTGCGTATAAACGGCAATTATAAAATTGAAAGCTCATTTTTAAAAAATTCTTCTAGGGTTATTTGTATGTTTAGAGAGAATCGGAAAACAGGATGTTTTTCCAAGAACTGTAAATAAATATTTTTATGAATGAAATGTTTTTTATATGCATTAAGGCTAATGCAAAGGAAGTTAATTATATTTAAGGCTGTTCTTAAATTAAAAAGGGCAACTTTATGACATAAGTTTTAATTTATTTTTGATCAGAAAAGAATGAAACGAGTAGGTGTTGCTGTTCAGAAATATCGAACCGCACTCATTTCTCCGTTTTTTAGCAAACGAAATTATTTTTTCAGAAAATAGTGTCAAAGTGGGTATTTTGAACTGTCTTAAGCGCGAAAGCAGAAAAAACTGTGAATCTGCTGTGAGAAATGTGTTTGTCACGTGATCGAAAAAACTTATAAATCAATAGATAATTTATTTATAAGAAAATGCATAACTCAGTTTGATTCCAAATCGAATCCCTAGTCATGTTTTCCAATTTTATATCTTTTCTTTAATAAAATGAATTTGAAAATGTGTCAATACGTTTTGTGTTTGTTGAGCAAAGCAGTTTAGAACAGCCTTAAAGTACATTTATCATAATCGTTTATCGTACATCATAAGTTAATTACAGGCTATGAAAGTCCAGTCTTTACACAAAAATGGAGGGTTCTGGGGGGGGGGGGGGGTCATCAACGAAACTATGCAGAAAGAGGAGAACGGTTAAATTTTTATTTTTTTCATCTTTTTCAATCATATTTCCTGCCCCATGTGCGTATAAACGGCAATTATAAAATTGAATGCTCATTTTTAAAAGTTTCTTCCTGGGTTATTTGTTTCAACAATTTTTTTTTCCAAATTTAGAGAGAATCAGAAAACAGGATGTTTTTAACGAGAAGGGTAAACAAATATTTTTAGAAAGGAAGCATTTTTTTTTTTTTTCACTCATTAAGGCTGATACAAAGGAAGTTAATTATATTTAATGATTCTATAAGAGGGCGATGGACGTTCAAACTTATTTTTTTATGCTTTAAAAATTGCTCTTTAATCTTCGCGCCTTTTCAGCTCAGAGTAATTCTGTCTGTAAAATGGTGAAATGATAGATTAACACCAGAATTTATGAACGAATTTATTAGAAAATAAAAGCTTCCCTCTAAAAAAACGGGCGATTTTATGGAAATACTACTGGTAAACTAGACGCCAGTACAATTTACTGCATTTTAATGGAAAAATTTCCGTAAATTCCAAAAAAAATTTAAAAGAAATTCTGGAATTTACGGGAATTTTTCCGTTAAAAACAGTAAATTGTGCTGGCGTTTACATTACCAATAGTATTTCCGTAAAATCGCCTGTTTTTTTTTAATTAATTTATTATTTATTTATTTATTTATTTATTTATTTATTTTTTTACAGTGTTGTTAAATTTCCGTACTTGATAAAAGGAAAGTTTTAATTAAATATTATTGGTGTCAATGTTCTTAAATTTAGGTATCCTTTTTATTGGACATCGCCCACTAAGGAGTTAAATGCTATTTAAGAACATGTATTATGACATTTATCACACAAGAAAAAATGGGAGTGGGATAATAATAAAACATTTTTCTCAATATTTTAAACTTTATGAAGAGTTTTGCAAAAAACCCGATATGCATCCCATATCTATTAAAACCCCCAATATTATTTATGCAGTTTGGTATACCTATACAAATAAAACTGTGCGTACTTTTTAGCTCACAGGCTATCATAGCCTGAGAGCTTATGTGCCCGCCCGTTCTGTATGTACGTTCGTACGTGCGTTCGTACGTACCTGCGTAACGCGATAACTCGTAATAAAAATATCGGATGCACTTGAAATTTTATATATAGGTATATCCTGATAAGGCGCTTCCCTGATTAGTTTTTGGAGTTCATTCGATATGTATAAGAGGGGGAACGGGGGGCTCATGCCCCTCCCCTTAATTGATAGAAACGGGATTTTCATGCAGAATTAACAGTTTTCATTCAAAATTTAGATATAGGATGGTTCTGATGAGGCGATTCCGTGACTGTTATTAAGTGTTCATTGAATAAGTATAAACAGGGGGAACGGGGGGTTCATGCTCCTCCCCTTAATTGATATAAATGGGATTTTCATGCAGAATTGTCAGATTTCGTTCAAAATTTAGATATAGGATCATTCTGATGAGGCGAGTCCGTGACTGTTATTAGGTGTTCATTGAATAAGTATAAACGGGGGTTCTAATGCCCCTCCCCTTTATTTATATAAATGGGTTTTTCAAGCAGAATTGTCAGATTTCGTTCAAATCTCTGAATAGTTTTGGAAGTTTAATGGTTAAGTATAAAAGAGGGGGATAGCTCCTCTTAAATTATATAAATGTTAAATGGGTTTTTATTAAGGATTATCCGATTTGCTCTGAATTTTGGATATAGATTTTTTATATGATAAAGCATGTTATTGATAGTTTAGGAGGTTTAATGATTAAGTATAAAAAAGGGAAAAGGGAAGAGCTGTTTCCCCTTCTTAATTTTTTTTCGAACGCAATTAACCGTTGGAAATACAAGGGTGTAGTATGCGTAGCCTGTGAGCTCAATGCCAGTTTAACTGGGCAATATTCTTTTTATTTTTAATTAAATGTAATAAGAAAAGCTAAAGGTAGTTAAATGAAGAAATAGAATACAAAAATGTTGAAAATTTCATAAAATTGAGAAAATGTATTTCTTTTACCTTTATTACAAATATGTAAAATACGATGCGTAGTTTTTTGTGTGTAATCCAAATTGACCTTAAGAATATATCGAATTTTAATGAATATGTAATGTGCATGGAACATTTTGAAAAGTATTTCTTAACGCTTCAAATATTCAAAAAATTCCTTTTTTTTTTCTTTCAAAATATAAATAAATAAATAAAATAATACAATTTTTAATAATAATAATAAATAATAATAAATAATAATAATAATAACAAGATGAATGTAGATTCTACCATTGCAGAATTCAGTTTCGCCTCCGATTAGAAAAAAAAAAAAAAAAAAAAAAAAAAAAAAAAAAAAAAAAAACGATAGAAGTTTTTTAGAAGGGCGACCTCGTTTAGATTGCTATGAATTAACTTCATTTTTTTGTGTTTATCAATATAATAGCAAACAGAACGGCGTGAAATATCCAATTGAATAGCAATTTCTCTCTGAGACATTGGAATTGCGGAATAATAAAGAGATAGAATTTGACTACTTCTTCATTGAATAGATTCATCAAAAACGGATTTTTTCTTTATTTAAACGCTTTTTTATAGACTCTGAGTAAAAGGAAATGCAATTTAACAATAAAACGAATCCATCGAATTCGACGAATGAAATGTTTAAAAGACCCGATCGATTTGGTTTTTAAAAAAAGCAGAAGTAATTTCATTATTGAATCAATATATAATAAATATATTTACAAAGTAAATGTCAAATTTGCCAGTTACAATTTTGCATGCAAATATTAGCACAAGTACAGTTAAAATTGTAATATGAGTGCCGGCGAAATCCAGAAATTTTATTTTATATGCACTTACAGAAAAATAGCTTTATTTAAAAAAAGTAATATCGGGTACTACTAGGTTATCCCATCGACCAAAAAATTATCGCCAAATTATAAGATTAAATGCCAGTAATGGATGATCGTGAATGTCACATTCAATGACATTAAATACAATTCATGTGTTTAAAATGTCATTAAGGGATTTTTATTTCGACTTTTTAATAATATTCTACAGATTATTTATTTTTTCGTTATTTAAAATAAAAATTATGTCAATATGTATAATTTAGCTATTAATTTGGCGAAATTGGTCGACGAGGTAACAGAGTAGTACCTAATATCGTTATGAGTAAAAATACGATGTTTTAAATAGTGACATCATTTTCTCTTCAAATGTTCTTTAAAAGTTACTGTTTATGAAAAAGGCATCCATAATAATATTGTAATTCTCATTTATCTGGTTGCTGAATGACATAATTTTCCTCATTTGAAATTTCTCTTATTTTGATTTAGACATTAATTTTTATCATATATTATTTTCTGTCATTTTATTTACATTATTAATATTATTTCTCAGTAAATATATTTTTTTAACTCGGTTAGTGCATAATTATACGCAATCATTTTAGAAAATAAATTTTTATTATCGAGAGAAAAGCTAAACTGTGTTGCCACCATTTTGAAGAAATGTCATGAAAAAGCTTTTAAAATTAAAAATAAAATATAAAAATGGAAATAAATTAAAAAATAATTAAAATGGGCACAACTACAAATAAATAGCTTTCATTTAAAAAAATAATTATCAAAATCGGTTGACTAGAAAATTCAGGGCTGATGACACGACATTTTTAGCTTGTCTGAAAGAAATAGCATCGGATGCTAATAACTAATAATAATAAATCATAATAATTAAAATAATAAATAGATGCTATAATTCCTATAGTGTGCCCTTGAATATAGCATTTAAGATGCAATAAAAAATGAGTTTGAAGGTCTCTTGCCCCTTTAGTTAACGTTACAATTGCTATTGCTCATGATATTAGCGGAGAAAAATTTGGTATGTTTATAAATTTATCGAAATTCAAATTACCCAACTCAGAATGATATGTCATATTGACAGGAACTTTGGAAAACAGAGCTCTTATAGTCTAAGAGCCGACAGCACAAAACCCAAAGTCATCGAGCACACGTGCACAAGCCAAAAATTGATGTTATAGGTGGTTGATTCGTAGGCTTAGCATTATGTTTTCCTGCACCCAATTATCCATGTTTTCATACTTTCAATTGTATGGCAAACACAACGTTAAGGGTATATTTCGATTCAAACTGCTTTTTTTTCGATTTATTTTTGAATTCTTTTTTTACTCTCAAATACACCAAACTTTCAAATTCTCTTATTTGGAAAATACACAAGGTGCCGTGATTATCGATTCTTTGATCAATGCAGAAAATATTGCAAAAAAAAAAAAAAAAAAAAAAAAAAAGGCAATCAAAAACGGCATTTTGAACCGATTTTTCCTAAGTGGGAGATTTGTGAACGAAAAAAAGGGTCCTACTGATAAGGTAATTGTTTATAACTCAAATTCTAATGAATGGAGCGTAAAAAGACATCACACGGCACCTTATACGTCCCTTCGAGAATCCCCTCAGCAAGTTTCATGTTTCTACTTTCAAAAACGTGCCTGAAATTGTATCGGAAAATTTCGAGCTGTTGAAGGTGGGAAAGCGTTTTTTCGAATACACCCTTAAACGTATGAATGAACCACTAGTGGTATCAATTTTTGGCTTATACACTCCTTCGCTTCCGGCAGACATGGATGATTAGATTCCCCTATTACTACTCTTCCATAAAATGAAGGATTTTTTCTTGTGCTCGGTGACTTTGGGTTTTGTGCGGCCGGCTCTTGAGTTATTAGATTATGTATTCAAAATTTAAGAAATAGTGTAAAAAACAAACGGTAGACGGCGCTGCGACAGTGTTTTGAAACAAGAAAAAATAAACGGAACCACTCCACAATCTATGCAAACGAGAATCTAATTATAGAAAAATGACTGCTAGTTAAACAAGCATGGAGTTCTAAGCTCAATAATGTATAAAGTTGACCATGAGAGACAAAATATCTATTAGTAAATGTTTTCTCCAGAATGCGAAGAACTCTTCGTGTATGAGTGCGAGAGAGAGAAAGAAAACCTTTGTACGCATGCGAGTAAGTATATATATATGTGTATATATGTATACGAGTTTCAAAATTCGCTTTAACCAGAAAATGAAATTTTGAGAAACCGTGAAAAATCTTTGAGTATGTGTTGTGATTGTAAACCAAGAATTTACAATGCCAGAAATACGCAATAAAACTATTTTTTTTTTAGATTGTTGTGTATTTTTGATGCAGGTTCACCAATAGAATAGACTAATTGAATAAATTATTATTATTTTTTTACTTTTGAGAAATCATGAAAAAGCTTTGACTATGTCCATTGGTTTTGATTGTAAACCATGAATTTACAATGCCAGAAATACGCAATGAAACTAGCTTTTGTAAAGATTGTTGTGTGTTTTCATGCAGGTTCTCCAATGGAACAGACTAATCGAGTAAATTCATTTTTTTAATTTTTGAGAAATTATGAAAAATCTTTGACTATGTCAATTGGTTTTGATTGTAAGCCACGAGTTTACAATGCCAGAAATGCACGATAAAACTAGTTAAAAAAAATGTTTTTAGTGTGTTTTTGATGTAGATTCACCATTCACCAATAACACAAACTAATCGAATAATATATATATTGGATAAGACGAGTTTTAAATTTCATGCCATGTTTTGTAAATCATTGTATTTCAATTTTGTAAAATTATTATTTTTTTCTATCCTTTGTATATGAGATCTTATTCTAAATATTTATGAAATGAAGAACGTTATTAACTGCAGCATTATCAAACAATCGTGCATCATACGTTAAGGGGGCTCAGGTGTTGAAAACTTTTATAAAAATCGATTTTTTTATGTTCTAATTTGATTATTCATTGAATTCTTAACTCAATGCAAATAACCGCATAAAAATATTTGCATTTTTAACGGAGTTATAAGCATTTATGTATCAACACTTTCATAGCCGCAGGGTGTATTTCGATCCAAAGTGCCTTTTTTCCGATTTATTTTTAGATTCATTTTTTCTCTCAAATGCACCAAACTTACAAATTCTCTTATTTAGAAACTACACAAGGTGCTGTAATTGTCGATTTTTTGATAAATGTAGAAAATGTTGCGAAAAAATGCTGTCAAAAACGGCGTTTTGGACAAAATTTTCCGAGGCGGGAAGTCTGCGAACGAAAAAAAGGGCATCCTGAGAAAATAATTGCTTATAAATCAAATTCTAAAGAATTCAGCGAAAAATTACTTCACACGGCATCTTCTACATCACTTCAAAAATCACCCCCAGCAAGTTTCCTGTTCCTACTTTTAAAAATATGTCTGAAATTGTATCGGAAAATTTCGAGCTGTTGAAGGTGGAAAATCATTTTTTCGAATACACCCTTAAGTCGCGTTTTCTCAAAATTTATTTTTGATGACTAACACCAAGATTTAAAAAAAAACTATTTGATGGAATGGCTTACATTTTTTTTTCTTTTGCATGCATATAACATCATTATCTAGATTATGAATTAATATATTTTAGATAGTTTAATATTTTGAGTATTTTTAATGGAAAAAAAGTTGTATTTTTTAGGGTTTTTTTAAATTTTCAACTTTGAGAGATTTTTTAATGATGTTTTTTTTAAGTGATAGTTATATCCTTAATTCATAATCTAGATAATGATGTTTATGCATGCAAAAAAAAAAAAAAAAAAAAAAAAAAAGTTAAGCCATACCATCAAATAGTTTTTTTTTAATCTTGGTGTTAGTCGTCAAGAATCAAGTTTTGAGAAAACACGACTTAAAGTTGAAATTATATGGATGCGGCTATTTAAATATTGATACATAAATGCTTATAACTCCGCAAATATTTTTATGCGGTTTTTTGCATTGAGTTAAGAATAAATTGAATAATCAAACTAGATCATAAAAAAAAATCGATTTTTTGAAAAGTTTTAAACCCCTGAGCCCCCTTAAGTACAATAAGCATAAATTAAGCCTTTGCAAAACTGAGAGGATGGGTTCGAGCGTCATTAACAGGGATGCTACGCAGAAGTTTTTTCTCGAATCGTACTTCATGTATGAGCATAAACAGCAATTATAAAATAGAAAGATCATTTTCAAAAGTGTTTGTATTTCATGGAAATTACGCCGAATTTGACGATTTTTCAATAAAATGATGTTTTTTTAAAATGTAAAACAATTTATTTTGCCCTCGATACTTTTCTTCCATGCATCCTAAGCAAATCTAAAAATGGATTCGATATCACAAAATTTGAAAATTTTCTTGTAATTGGAACTATTTCTATAAAACTACGAAATAGCATTTGGCCATCAATAAATTCGACGGACGATTTTTCTAACTGAACCTCGAATCAAACGAATCTGTGCTCAGAATTCCTTTATAAACTACACCAGAGCGGGCTGCAACCACTCCGTTTTCGGATTAAACGAACTTCCAATTTTTGTGATTTTTTTCCCTACCAAAAATGTGTACAAAAGAGCTTACGGTAAAGGATGGTCCTGCCTTCAGCAGTGTTATGTAACCTAAACAGCAATCGTTCTTATCCTCTCTTTAAATAATAATAAAGAAAAATGGTAAAAAAAAGTAATGTTACTCATTCATTAATTATTTCTAAAGTTAATAGATTTTGACATTTTATCCTGTTTAACATAACATGATATTCAGCATACAGTTTTATCTTGATGATGATCGCAGAAACGATTCGAAACACAGATTTTTAATGTGTTTATTAAACCACTGTTTTGTCGTATGTACTATTTAGCATCTTACATTTGATTTGAATACATTTTTTTTTTTTTAAATAAGTCGTTATATGTTAATTTTTAAAATTCCATTTTTACTTTTATTTAAAAAAATAAATCTGTACTTAAAATGTCGCTGCAATTAATTAAAAAATATATAATATATATTCATTACAAAACCGAGATTCAAAAACACATCTGTTCCTTTTTACAATTCTGCTTCTTAAAACAACTCCACTCGATTACCCAATCCCCACACCCTCTGCCTCATCGGCAGTGACCTTTCAATGCATATTCCATGAATGATTAAAACTCCCCCGATCCAGGACGGGGGTGGTATATAAACTCCTCGCCCAATTAACCCCTATCAGCACGTTTTTTTCATCTCCGCTTTCCACCCTGATGTCACCACCTAATGATCGGACCATCATTTGTTATAAAGGAAGAAGGTGGTGGAAAGTTGAAAACAGATCTGCTATTAAAACTGGGAAAATTCCCCCCTCTTTCCCTGCCTCCCCTATATGCATACGGCGTCATTCACATACGAAAATACCGCTTCTCCCGTTTCAATTCCCGACCCCTGCACGCGAATCGAGAAAGTTGAGCTGTTCAATTCCTTTCTCTCCGTCGAATGATCAGTTGAGAGTAATTTTACAGATTTGTTTCGATGTGTTAAATTTTCTGCCTCAAATATTGAACCCTTTATGTGCCGAAGGTACTTTAAACTTTAAAGCATCATAAAAAAACTTTGTTATAGAATTCATTTAATACATCGATTAGCAGTAAAACATAGTTTAGAATGAGTTACAGATACTTTACCTTCAAAAAAAATTTTTTTCATACCCTCAACAGCTCAAAATTTTCTGAGATTCCCCAATTTTATATATTTCCATTAAAAAATGAATTCGTAAATGTGTTAAAAAATTTTGCACTTGTTAAGCAGAGCAATTGAAAATAGTCTTAATAAATATAAAAAGGTTCATATTGATACAGTAGTTCTGAAATGATACTTTTTATCTCTCTTATTTTGATATGTCAAAAGTAGAATACATTTCAGAAAATCTATATTGATTCAGACAAAATTTATTAAAAAAGGTCAAGATTGTAAAAGCACCTAATCTGCAAGAGGCAAAATCTTTTTCAACATTCTAAAGAAATTCATTTTTCTGACATAATAAAGTTAATCAGGATGACTCAAATTAATACCCTCCCCCCCATACATAAATGGCTAGATCCTGGGAGAAAAACAAATATGTTACATTAATCTCGTTTAAACAAAGTGAATTCAGATACGCATGCAAGATAACTGAAGCGTGTCCCGATGGATAAAACTCCATTTTTTCTGAAAGCTCAACAATCAGAAATGATCCGCAATTATCGGGCGATCAAGGCGTGTCCAGAGAAGACCCCCTTTTCTATTCCCGAATGTGTAACCGACATTCACAATTCCTTCCGAATAAAATAGAGTTTTCTTTGCAAATTAATTGATTAAATGAAAAACAAAATGCTTATTTCAAAGAATTTTTTTTATTCTTTTATTATTTTAAAATAATGAAGTATTCCACCTTTTATGTTCCAAATTAAGAATTCATAAAAATTTCACCTTCAAAAGCATTTATCGGGAATTTTTGAAACTACATTATGAGATTTACGCAATCTTTTAAGACTTTTCGTAAATCAAAAAGAGTAACTTTATGAAATGAGTTTTAATTTATTTTTCTTCGGAAATATATGAAAGAGCAGTTGTTTTTCGGAAACCATTGAATCGCACACATTTTAGTGTTAAAAAAAAAAAAAAAAAAAAAAAAAAAAAAAAACGCAATATATATTTTTAAGATGAGTGTGAAAGTGAGTGTTTTGAACCTAATTCCTCAGCAAAACAAGAATGACCCCTCATCCTGGGGATAAAAACGTGTTTATCACATTATAGAAATCGCTTATAATTCAACATGTAGTTTATTGATCAAAATATTTAAAACTCAGTTCAATTCCAAATCACTTTCATGGTCAGTTTTTGTAATTTTATATCTTTCCTTTAAAAAATGAATTTGTAAATGTGTTAAAAGATTTTCCTCTTTATAAGCAGAGCAATTTAAAACAGCCTCAATAAATATAAAAAGGTTCATACTGACATAGTAGTTTTGAAAGGATATGTTATTTTAATATATCAAGAATGGAATATATTTTAGAAAACTACACCAAATAAGGTAAAATTTCTTGGAAAAGGCAAGACTGTAAAAGCACCTAATTTACAAGAGATGGCATCTTTTTTACCATTCTAAAAAAAAAAAGAATTTCCATGACACAGCAAAGCTAATCTGGATGATCCAAATTAATATCCCCCCCTCCCCTCCATGCATAAACTACCAGAGTCTGAGAGAAAAACAAATATGTTACATTAATCTCGTTTAAACAAGTGAATTCAGATACGCATGCAAGATAACTGAAGCGTGTCCCGATGGATAAAACCCCATTTTTTCCTGAAAGCTCAACAATCAGAGATGATCCGCAATTATCGGGCGATCAAGGCGTGTCCAGAGGAGACCCCCTTTTCTATTCCAAATGTGTAACCGTCATTCGCAATACCTTTTTTTCTTTGCAATTATTAAACAAGTCGGGAATTGCACGCCAATCGTAGCAAATGAGATGCGTTCGTACTATAATGAAGTTTTAAAAATACTCAGATCTTGGTGTAATAGTATACAATATTTCGGATATGGTAAAGTGTCCGAAAACTTTTGTATGCCTCTGTCAATACTATCTGCTTTCTATTATACAATAAATAATTTGTAGGAAACCTCAGCAATTTATACCAATTTCATAAAATATGAAATAGTTAATATAATTAAAACGCGCCTAAACAGCGTTTCCGTCTATACCATTATGTAATGGAAAACTTTTGTGTGGCCGTGTAAATTAATAACAAATATTCTTTGCACTTGAAATTTTACAAAATGTATATAAGGTACCCTGGGGTAATAACGCCACGTTAAGGTTCTAGCAATTTTCACGGCTCAGTTTTAGTTTGTATTTTTCAAACAAATATATTATTTGATACAGCAACTCATTGACTATCTATATAAAAAAAAAATAATTTAACAGATATGAATACATAAAATGTAATGGCGTGATTTCTTGACCAATGCTATTTGGCGTTATTACCCACCTATATGGGTAATAACGCCATGCAAACAAAACTATGATATAAGTTGGAATAATTGAATGTAGATTGCCCAATTCTAAAAATACAAACTCTCAGCTCTAGAAATTGACAAATTGCATCCTAAGCTATTGAAAATGCTCATTTTTTTTGTGAAAGTGTAAGAAAAATAAAGGTGTGGTGTGGGGAGGGGGGATTAGGCAAAAGAATATCAGACCGTGAGCTTCTTTTTGCTTAAAAATAACCGCTTAAATAGAATTATTAGAAACATTGCACAGTTTTAACTGTGTTTATTTGAATCAGTATTTAGGATGTAGCTCGGCCACTGTAGGGAATCAACCGGGGTAAAAATTGCAAGGATTGGCGTTATTACCCCGTTATAGTTATTGCGCTGTACATTTTAAATTACAAATTATCTCGAGAAGATATCCAAAATCTTCAACAGCATTTTGAAAGCCCATGAAATGTACTACAAATTTATGTAATTAACAAAGTATTTCCGGATAAAAAACATAGTCTTCACATCACAAAACGTATCTCGCAAATTTTAGATCAAGCGTTAATTTTAGCTGCTTGTAAAAACAATAAGACCTAAAAATGAAACAAATTAACTTGAAGCTGTTTTTTGCAATTTATATGACTCAAAACCCTTCTGCGCAGAGCACATGGGTGTCATTTACCAGATTATTTCATAATTATGCAAAATATTAGCACTTGGCGTTATTACCCCGTCTGGCGTTATTACCCCAGGGTACCTTATTTCAGTATACCTTTCAAAGATGCATATGAATTTTATTATGTTCGAAAGAGTGTAACATTATTAAAATGCACTTGAAACTATATTTTCCCATTGTCCATTCTGTAATGGAACACTTTTAATTGTCCCTGTCATTAAATTGTACAGCTGATTTTAATGAAATTTGAAATGACTCGACAAAATTATGTAATAATTGTATATTTTAAATTTCAAACGATTAGGTTGGATACTTTTTGCTGTATTAACATTTAAGTTCCAGAAATTTCCAATTGATATTCTGTTTAAAGGGGGGGGGGGGTCAATGTTAAAGTATAAAGTGTTTTTTTTTGGGGGGGAGGTGCTTTGCGTCATTTAGTTTGGGGGGATGGTCACCACTGTGCGGACAGACAAGCGGATAAACACAGTGAACAGACGGACGGATGGACTAATCGACGACTATAGTTGCTTCCTATTTACAAAATTAGGAAAACACCTGGTTAAATGAAAAATAAAATACTTATTTCAAAGATTTTTTTCTAATTCTTATATATTTTTTAAATAATGAAATATTTCACCTTTTATGTCCCAAATTAGGAATTTATGAAAATTTCTTCTACTAAAGCATTTTTCGTGAATTTTTGAAACTATATTATAAGATTTACACAATCATTTAATAAATTTTAAGAGGATCTTGCCAATTAAAATAAATTAATTAAATTTGAATTTTTAGGAATTTTGGGCAATATTTATAATTTTACTCAAATCTATTATTTAAAATATTTTTTTCTTTCTGTATTTTGTTGAATTAAGAAATGTACAAATGTAATGCTCTTCCAATAGAAATATTCCCGATCTCAAACTTTCTACCCCACAATCTTTGAACGCCAAGAAAGCTGGAAAGATGCAAAAATAAATGAAATCCTCCCTTTAAAAATATCTTTATCTTGTGCAACTCATGACGCTTTTGGAACAAGATAAAGATCAACAATTTCAAACTATATTGCTGCTGATCGATGAATTAAGGCTTTTCTTAAATCTAAAAAGGCAACTTTATGGCATAAGATTTAATTTAATTTTGTTTTATTCGAAGATGCATGAAACTAACAGATGTTTTTGTTCAAAAACTATCTCATCAAACGGCTCCCTCTCCCTTTCCTTAGATTTTTCAGAAAATAGTGTCAAAATAAGCATTTTGAACTGAATTTCTGCGCGAAAGAAGAATAACCATTCAAGAAAAGGTGAAAAATGTCTTTGTCGCACGATTAAAATCGTTTATAGCTCTAGCTATATAGTCACGTTCGAAAATTCAGTTCAAAACTTCCTCTTTGACAGTATTTTTCAAACAATCTTCGGCATTTCGAAGCATTATTTAATTATGTAGCACTTGCACTTTTTATGCATTTCAAATTAATTTAGAAATGTACCTGAAAGTAGCTGAAAAACAGCTTTAATAGTTTATTTAACAGTGTAGCATACTGATTCTTTTTCTTTTTGAAGAGTTTAACTTGTGGTTTTGAGTTTAACAACAGACACTAGTCAAATTTCGTTTCGATTGGAGATCAACTATTATCACTAGATAATTCTGAAAAGAGGTAGAGGTATAAACTAGGTAGGGTATTTTCGAATTTGACCGACAAATTAAGAGGAGTAATTATTTGTTAATCAATTGATCTGTTCAATCGATATGCTAAAACAAGTGTTCAAAAACATTGCTTTGTGAAAAATGTTGGCGGTACTACCAATTCGATTTTCTAGGCAACGCGTCCTACAGACAAAAATAAAATTGAAATTTTTTCTCGGTCTTTTTTGTCCTCATAAAAGTTGTATGACAAACATTAAACGTATCAGGGTCTTTTCATATTATTATTATTATTATTATTATTATTATTATTATTATTATTGTTATTGTTATTATTATTATTATTATTATTATTATTATTATTATTATTATTATTATTATTATTATTATTATTATTGTTATATTATTATTATTATTTTTATGTTTATCGAGAAGTTAGACATATAAAAAAAATCTACGCGTTTACTTTTCACAAAAAGAAAAAAAAGTAAAGAAAGTAAGAGAAATTAAAAAAAGAGAAATTATTTGTATAACAATTTGACAGCGTTTTCAATATCTACAGGGTGTATCTAAACTACTGGGCAAAACTTTAAGGAATGATAGTACACATCAAGACAGATAATATTAAATGGAAAACTAAGGGTCCCAAACGTCTTCCAAAGGAGATAGGCGCCATCAAAGTTTAGGGTCCAAAATTTGAAATGATTATAAAAACCGGAAAAATTGGTCGATTCGTTTGCGGTTTTCACGAAAACTATTCTTTATGTCAGTATTGTCTTGAAAATAAATTATAAAGATAAATGTCAAAAATGCCTATAGAGGGCGCTTTAGACTTTGGAGTAACGAACAACTATTTTTTATCGTTATTTTTTGCATCTCATTAAATTTTTTTAGAAGTTTAGACATAAAGTTAAATTTTGAGCTCAAAATCTGTGGTTAAGTACCGCAAACTAAGCTGTGTTCAATGGGAGTGAGTAGGTTCAAATTTCAAATGATTATAAAAAACAGAAAAATTGGTCAATTGATTTGAAATTTTCCCTAAAATTATTCTTTATGTCAGTATTGTCTTAAAAATAAATTATACAGATAAATTTCAAAAAATGTCGATAGAGGGCGTTTTAGACTGCGGAGTAACGTACAACTATTATTTACCGTTATTTTTTGCATCTCATTAAATTTTTTTAAGCTTAGACATAAACTTAAATTTTGTGCTGAAAATCTGAATCGTTGAGAGTGGTTAAGTAGCGCTAATTGAATTGTGTTCAATGGGGGTGGGAAGGTTTACATTTCAAATGGTTATACAAAATGGAAAAATTGGTCGATTCGTTTGCGGTTTTCTCTAAACCATTCTTTATGCCAGTATTTCCTTGAAAATAAATTTTAAAAATAAATTTCAAAAACTTCCGATAGAGGGCGCCTTAAACTTTAGAGTAACCAACAATTTTTAACTGTTATTTTTTGTATCTAATTAAATGCTTGCAAAAGCTTAGACTTATATTTTGAGCTCAAATTCTGAATCGTTGGGAGGGGTTAAGAAGCGCAAACTGAACTGTGTTCAGGAGTTGAAATGTTACCTTGCCCACCCTACGAGCACAGTTCAATTTTTCGCTACTTAATTACTCACAACGCTCGCTACTTAATTACTCTATCTTGTGCTCAAAATTTAGTCTAAGCTTTTAAAACATTTATTTAGATAAAAAAAAAAAGATTAAAAATAGTTGTTGATTACTCTAAAGTTTAAGAAGCCCTCTAACGGAATTTTTTTAAATTTATCTTTAAAATTTATTTTCAAGGAAATACTGACAATAAAGAATGGTTTTAGAGAAAACCGCAAACGAATCGACTAATTTTTCCGTTTTTTATAATCATTTGAAATTTGAACTTCCCCACCCTTACTGAACAAAGTTCAGTTTGCGCTACTTAACCACTCTCAACGATTCAGATATTCACCTCAAAATTTAAGTTTATGTCTAAGCTTCTAAAAAAATTTAATGAGATGCAAAAAATAACGGTAAAAAATAGTTGTACGTTACTCCAAAGTCTAAAGCGCCCTCTATCGACATTTTTTGAAATTTATCTGTATAATTTGTTTTCAAGACAACACTGACATAAAGAATAATTTTAGTGAAAACCGCAAATCATTTGACCAATTTTTCTGTTTTTTATAATCATTTGAAATTTGAACCTACCCACTCCCATTGAACACAGTTCAGTTTAGAGGTCTGCACGGGCCGGGCCGCGGCCCGAAGCCCGAGCCCGGCCCGGCCCGCGGGCCGGGCTCGGGCCGATTTCCAATAATGGCATTCGGGCCGGGCCGGGCCGGGCCTAGTCACTAATCCTTTCGGGCCGGGCCGGGCCTAGTCACTAATCTTTTCGGGCCGGGCTGGGCTCGGGAATTAATTTTTTTGCTGGAGTATCGGGCCGGGCCTAACTTTTTTTTCCGTACGAAGCCGAGAGTGATTCCATTCTTCTTAGTTTTCATGGACCAAAATAATCAGTTCCTATTGAATCTTCCTACATGAAAATCCTTTTCTCGACTTTTTATAAATCAGTAATATTTGGCTTTGTCTAAAAATTTCTGCAAAAAAAAGCATATACTTTTAAGCCGTCATTATTCTAAAATTAAACATTAGAATTTATTCCTTTTAAAGAATCGTAGATTACTAGGCGTTTTAAAATAGAATTAAACACACACACACACACACACACAAACACACACACACACACAAAAAAAAAAAAAAAAAAAAAAAAAAAAAAAAAAAAAAAACATGATTATGACGGAATTTTTTTTAAAACTGAAAACTGAAAGTTTGTTTTAAAATGTTCATCTATGCAAAATGAATACAACAATACGGGAGAAAAAAATATATTAAACATTTACATCTGTTAAGAAGGGAATGCATTTATTTCGCTCCAAAGCGATTTCGTCTTTGGAAATTTTACCATATACCGCTTTTTCGATTTTTTTTTCTCCATTACAGGGAATATGGATTAATAATACTAGTGATAACTGAAACATTTACATACAACAAACAAAGATTCATTTAAAAGCATAAATATCGCAGCCCAGGGCCGTAGCTAAGGGGGCGCTATGTCACCACCCTAAAATATTTTGAGCCCTTCCCTGGAAAAGATTCCAAGATCACTAAATAAATTTCTGTTCCGAAAATTCAAATGAAATTCTGTTCAAAAATCTAATTTAATTTTGAGACCCTTTCACAGTTTTGCGGAATTACTAAATTGTATGTTTTTCTACACTCCTTCATCCTATTTGTACGTATGAAGCTAACATGATGTTTAATTTTGCACCAGTTATACACTCAGAATTTTCCTCATCCTATATTTTTCTTAGCATAAAATGAAGTTATTACAACAGTTTAATAAGAAGCATAGTACTTACAATGTGAATATGCGCTCATTTATCTTTCTGCGTCAGAGAGAGCGAGAAAACAAAAATATGAGCCCCTCCTACATTCTCTTGAGCCCCCCCCCTGCATTCTCTTGAGCCCCCCCCCTATTGTTCACTTCTAACTACGGCCTTGTCGCAGCCTACGGCACTTCTGCATAAATGGAGATTATAAACATGGAAAAAAAAGAATAATATAATTTTTTTTGGTCAGAACTCTTCCATAAGATTAAAGGTCAATGTTCTGTGGAAATTCACTCGAGCCGGGCCGGGTTCGGGCCGAATTTTAAACTTTTTTCCGGACCGGGCCGAGCTCGGGCCGAAATTTTAACTTTCGGGCCGGGCCGGGTCGGGCCATTAATTTTTTCGTTCGGGCCGGGCCGGGTCGGGCCAATATTTTTTTCGTTCGGCCCGGGCCTGGAAATTTCGGCCCGTGCAGACCTCTAGTTCAGTTTGCGCTACTTAACTACAGATTTTGAGCTCAAAATTTAACTTTATGTCTAAATTTATAAAAAAAATTTAATGAGATGCAAAAAATAACAGTAAAAAATAGTTGTTCGTTACTCCAAAGTCTGAAGCGCCCTCTATTGGCATTTTTAAAAATTAATCTTTGTAATTTATTTTCAAGATAATACTGACATAAATAATAGTTTTCGTGAAAACCGCAAACGAATCTACCAATTTTTCCGTTTTTTATAATCATTTCAAATTTTGGACCCTAAACTTTGATGGCGCCTATCTCCTTCGGAAGACGTTTGGGACCCTTAGTTTCCCATTTAATATTATTTGTCTTGATGTGTACTATCACCCCTTAAAGTTTTGCCCAGTAGTTTAGATACACCCTGTATATTATAAAGGCCAAACGTATCTGTGCGTAACGCATACGTCATTTTTCGAATGGCAACACTTTCTGATGAAATTTCACTTTTGCAATTTTCATTACTGTAAATTTTTTAACTCCTAGACATCGCACTCTTACAATCTTTACATCGTTGTGTAGGGAAAATGTGTACTTTTAAATGCAATTTGTTTGAAAACCGTATCTTAATTTGTTTTTGAGATATTAATTTTTTTGTAGTTTTTAATTTATTTTTCTGGAGATGGCAACTTGAGTACTCCATTTCTGTGTAAAGCATTACCAACTAGATATAACGGCCTGCGCATTTCGCTAAAAACCGCCGAAAAAGTGAAGTTGGATTCAGTTTCAAACTGTGAACCATTTCATTGGATCACGTGGCACAAACCCTGCCCAAATTAGCATTGTATGAGCTGATTTCTGTTCTGAGCACATGGTCATTGTTTTAGTTCAGAGTTTGCACGATTACGATTGGTCAGAGTAACTTGGGCAAAGTATAGAGTCCTCTGGCGGGAGACTTCATACATTAATCTCAAATAAATGGGCCTTATAGATATACTTGGCCATGCTGCAAAGTAAAGGAAAAATAGCCATAAAGTAAAAAGAAGAAATAAAGGGGATATATGTGTGGTGGCTGGGAGTGGTGCAAAAAATGTAGATATCTGCTACATTAAGCCCAAACACAACCGCGTGTTTTCGCAAAAAAGAAAAAAACTTTTAATACTATAGTTTTTGTTTATAATAAAATAAAATGCTACTTTAGAATGCATAAATTTAAGCAGATCATTTTTATTAGAGAAAAAAATGCACAGCTGATGTTAAAGGATTTAGTACCTGTTCAATGTGATTCTTTTTTTTCCCTCCAGGTTGAATTTTGTTCGCCGAGTTAGACAAGCAAACAAAGATGATCTTGGCAATAATTCCAGGTTTAAAGTAATGTCCAGTTCCCCAAATTTTTGCCCGATTGTTTAAGACATTCAATTATAATTATATTAAAATAACATTATTCTCTTAATGTAATTTTTTATAAATTTCAGTTACACTTGCTAGAGCAGACGATTTTTTTAGATTTTTTTTCGTTGTTGTTGTTGTTGTTGTTACCTGTCATTTTACCAAAATTATTTAATTTTTCTTTCTTTTTGGAATAATTATATTTTTTATGTTATTTATTTTTACTTTATTTTTAGAACCATTTTTATTTTCCAAATACTTTTTCAGAAAAGAAAAAAGTACATTTTTCACATAGAAAATTGATCTGAAATAGAAAAAGAAAGATGTAAATGACGAAATGAGATTTCATAATTCGCTAATATCCAATGTTTAAAATGTAATGAAAATTTTGTTTGTCATGATTTGTAAAAATCAGTGTTTGTGTATTTCACGGAAAATACGGCACATTCTTTGCACGTTGAAGTGACGGAGTGCAATGTTTGTGTATTTTAATGTTGTGTATTTTAATTTGTATTGTGTATTATAATTTATAAAACGAATTTTAAATTTGTCACAGAGTTAACTTTGAAGCAAACTTTTTCGAAAAAATGTACGTGCAGTCATTTTTTTACTTTCAACATTTTAGTATGCTCGTAAGATTTTTCGATACTACTTGGTTATCCTGTCGACCAAAAAACTATCGCCTAATTATAAGATTAAATTCCAATAATGGACGACTGTGAATGTCACATTCAATGATTTTAAACACGATACACGTGTTTAAAATGTCATCAAGTGGTTTTTAATACCACTTTTTATTTGTATTTTTATACATGTTTTACTGATTTATTTGTTTTTCCTTTACTTAAAATAAAAAGTATGTCAACATACATAACTTGGCTATTAGTTTGGCAATTTTTTTAATTTGGCGAAAATGATCGACGGGATAATCAAGTAGTTCCGATTTTTCATATGAGCAAAATCTATATTGTAACGAACAAATGTGTCCGTATGTAGCACTGATGTTATTTTGCAAATGACAACATTTCAGGATGAAATGACTTTTTGCAATTTTTGTTACTGCAATTTTTTAATCTTCTAAACGTCGCACATTTTTAATTTTTATTTCGTCATATAGGAAAAGAAATCTACTTTCAAATGCAATTTGATTGAAGACTGTATCTCATTTGACTCATTTATTACAAGCTTACATTTTTCAAGCTTTTTTTGCGTATTTTCTTTATTACGTATCTCCATTAAGAAATAACGATACACAATTTACTCATAAATCTATAAATAATGTTCCTCATAATTTCCCATTATAAAATTAAAATTGCATGAGTAATAAAACAAAAGAATGGTTTAAAACGCAGATTAAATTACTAAAAATTTCAAGTTCAACATGCAATTAAACAACTTAAAATTTTACACTGCCAAATAAGAAAAAAAAAATACTTTGAAAATGAATTTGTTTGAAAACTGTATTTCAATTTACTGATTGGCAGTGGTTTAAAAAAAACCAGGTGCGAGTTATTTTTAAATATATCCCTACCGAGAGAAACTCGATTACGATAAATTAATCTATTTGTCCTTAGAAAAATATAAAGAGTTCGGGATTTGTTTCCGGCTAATATACTATAACAAAATTAAAATTTCCTTTATAAATAATAAAATAAAATAAAATAAAATAAAATAAAATAAATACAAATTTAACATACATGTAATTAAATTACGTGCTCGAAGCACTGAAATTACCAGAAACAAAATTGCTGCCATAACGAAATCTTAGGCTAATAACTTCTGGCATGTGTCTAATAAGGAAATGTGACTTTTGAAAAACTTCATAGCTTTATTTGATTCCATAATTAATATTTTTCATTTAATCCTTTAACCTAACCACGTTAGCTTAATCATGTTTTTACGCTATGTAATATTTTAATTCAAAGATTGATTTAATATAATATTGAGATTAATGTTAATTTTTTGAATTTTATAAGATAAAAAAATATGTAAAGTATCAAATACAAATTTTCATACCAATACTTTTCATAGTATTATTTTATGAAAGAAACATGAATTAAAAAATCCGTAAGACACTTAACCCTTTGAGGGAAAAAGCATTTCAATTCTTAAAATGCTGAAATGATTGATTGACACCAGAATTTAAAAACAAATTTGTTTTAAAATATTTAAAAGCGTTTCTTCACGTATTTGAGAAAAATAAAATTGCTATTTCAAATTACTGGCGTCAATGCGGCGTTTTGAAATTAAAATTAAGTGGGATAAATTTTATCCCACCCCCTTCAAGGGGGATAATGGTTAAAATGCTTTTTTGGAGTTGGTTAGCAATCTAAAACGCATATTACATGTAGAAAACTCATTAAAATTTTCAATTTAAAAAAGGATTTTTATCTTTACTATGTAACCCGGGAAGCCCGGGTTCGATCTACTAGTTTAATTAAAATAAAAACTAATTGAATAATAGAGCCTTTCTTCTATGGAGCTTTCAAATACTGCGTGGTAAATTTTTGATGGATATTTATCTAGTTGTGTCTATTTCGTTGCTGTGTAAAGCACTGCAAGCCGTATATGATAATTTTACTTTCCCCTCTATTATGCTTTTATATTCTATTATGCTTCGGTAGTGAAACTCGTTTTACAGGTAAGCTGCCATAAAGTTTAGAAAAACATTGGTTGCTAGCTATCAATGAAAATTCTTCCCGATGTCGAGATTTCGATTTTTTGGTACATAAAAATATTGATATATTCTATGCACTGCTTCTAAATAACTGGAAGTTTATTTATTAGGATGAGTGAAGCGAATCCTCTACAAGGCTACACAAATTAGATTTTGTCGTACACTTTACAAAAAAAAAAAAAAAAAAAAAAAACCTATTTAGTATTTTGACTTGAAATTAAAGATAAAAATAAATTACGATCTGTGGATTTGCACAATATTATTTATTTTTTAATTTATTTACTTTTTTTTTTACAGAATAATCTTAAAAAATTATTATTTTAATTAATTTATTTTACATTTTTTCATTATGGACGCATTTTATCAAATAAATAACGAAACACGTATATTTTCAGAAGAAAAAATAAATCATGGAGTTAGTAATTATAGAAAGAATCATTATTAATTAAATAGATAAAATATATTTTCATTATTCCGTCAAAATCTCTCAAAACTGTTTTTTAAATGTAATTAATGATTATGATTGGTTAGAAATGGCACACATTTTGGTGCTTGTTCCTTTTAATCATACAATAATTTCATGATTTCTTTTATGAAACTTTTAGAAATACATTTTTTGTGAAAATTATAGCATATTTTAATGAGTTTAAATTTGTTAAAATCCAATTACTTACATTCAGTTATAAAAATATTTTTCAGATGCCCATTTTATTCAAATGCACAATTTATTCTTATTCCGTGACATGATTTACACAGATGATATTTACTCATTTTAAAAGAGTTATATTATGATTTATTTTCTTTTGTAAAGTGGCAACAAAAGAATTGTAATCAAATAAAACTAATTAATATTTTGTAAAATTTTGCTTCGAAATTTTTTTTTATGTATACCAGTCTTATATAGTATAGAAAAAATTTTCAGGAAATTCTTAGTTATTTGGCTGACATTACATTTCTAAGTTAAAATGCGCCAAAACATAAAATAACATGTTTTCTTAATAAAGATACAAAAATAATATGTAAATAATGTTTAATATTTTTGGGATATGCTATTCAACTGCATTAGACATCATTACTCGTGAAAATTTATTTTTTTTCTACTATTATTATAAAAATCCATTCATAAGATTTTTATTATGAGGAAGGAAATTTAATAATATTTTTATATTTTAGTTAATGCACCGGTTTTACCATATTTTTGGTCAGATTTACCATAAAATAGTAAATTGTCGTATCCGAATATGAATTGTTTTAGTCTCGGAGACAAAGCGAAGAATTCTTCAGATTTTCTTAAAATTATTTGAAATCGAATCTAGCAATCATTTATGAAAAGAGTCTTATTGTGAAAACCATACTTCTATATAAAAATCAGTTATGTTACATTGCTATGTATTTTTAGGTAAATTTCGTAAAAAATACTACCTTACATTCTTCTCTATGTTAGAATTTCCGAAAATATTTTGTAGATGTTTGCCGATCATAACCTCTAGAACCTAAAACCACTCCCAGTTAAAAAATTTATCTATACCTATCTATATATATATATATACAATACCCATAACCATTATAAAATATTACAAATTATTATCTATATTAAATCTAATTTATAAATTAAGTTTTAAGATAAGTTTCAAACATTATGAATATGTATTACTTTCTTAGGAATGCGATAAATTCCATAATTCCACAAATCTCTCCGAAAAAATATAATAAACATCAAATCCGTTTAAAATTGTTATTACTTCTAAACAAAGGGTTAAAAATTTATGTATGATAAATTATTGATAAAATTAAAAAGAAAAAAAAATAGGGGTTTAGGGAGAAAAAAATTAATTACTTTGTCAATTCTCTAGATATAAATTCCACTTAAATTTATTAAAAATCGTCTTAATATTATCTAAACTTTTTATATTGAGAAGGTTTTGGTAAAACCAACTCTTACAGAAAACTAGTCGTTGGAGGCCCCGTAATACTTACCCATCATTTATATGCATATGAAAATAAAATGTGTGAAAACTATTTATACAATATATTTCAATTCCAAAACTAAATTTAAATGTTGTTAATACACATAGTATTACTCTATTAATGAATTGCTGATGCACCAATTTCAACAAATTATATAAAACGCCAAACTACTCAAGAAGTACCAAACTACGTAAAAGAAACATCCTTATAACTCCAAAAATAATAATCATATTAACTAACAGTTTGCTGCGTCGGATTAAGCGTCTCATTTTCAAATAAAATATACCTCTGAATTGAAATTTGAATGAAATACAAGATCATGAAAAATCGAAGAATGTGGAATACAGGATTACAAATATCTCGACAACTAATAATCCGATCGACTTCGTTCTTCATGCAAAATTTGTGTTTTTTATTGCCTTTTACATGCATTCCTTAAAATAAAAAAATTCGAAAATTTTTATATACCTTTCATCAGAACGAATTTTTCGAGAATCCGGAAAAAATAGTTCCGGATAATCGAGGTTGCTGATATTCAATAGGCTTCGTCCCATTCTTACATATTAAGTACATACAAAATTTCAAGTCTCTACTTAATTTGTGGCAAATTTTTTTTTTTTCTAAAAATATGTTTTTCGAAATCTCCAGTGTCTAAAACGTGTAAATCCGTCAATTTTTTTTTTTTTTCGATTTTCAAAACGATTGCAAGACTTACCCTATATTACTCATGATGGGTAAGAAAAAAAAAAGGGGGGGGGGCAAAGGTTGTAGAAGAAAAAAATTATAACTTTGTCGATTCCTTTTTAAAATAATTTTAATTGATTACATTGCTTGTTAATACTTGAAAGATGATGCATTTTAAGACTAAGAGTCCAAGAGCCGACAGCGCAAAAACCTAAGGTATCGAGCACATGAAAAAACCTTTATTTTCTGGAAGAGTAGTAACATGGGAATCTAATGATTTATGAATGTTTTCGAAATAACGCTTTTCCCCCTTCAGCAGCTCGAAATATTCCGATACAATTTCAGACACATTTTTTAAAGTAGAAACATGAAATTTGCTGAGGGGATTTTTGAAGGGACGTATAAGGTGCCGTGTGATGTCTATTTACGCTCAATTCATTAGATTTTCATTTATAAACAATTAGCTTCTCAGGAAGACCCTTTTTTTCGTTCCCTTATCTCCCACTTCGGAAAAATCAGTCCAAATTGCCGTTTTTGATTGCTTTTTTTTGCAATATTTTGTGCACTTATTAAAGAAGTGACCTTCACGGCACCTTGTGCACTTTCTAAATAAGAGAATCTGTGAGTTTCATGTGTTTGAGAGCAAAAGTGAATTCAAAAATAAATCAGAAAACAAGCAGTTTGAATCGAAATACACCCTTATGCCATCCGGAAGTAAGGTGATACATAAACCAAAAATTAATACCACCAGTGGTTCACTCGTAGGTTTATCATTGTGTTTTCCTGCTCGCAGTTTTAATGTTTTCTTACCTTTGTTTGTAGGACAAGCACATTGCTAATCCTAGGAGTGAACCCTTTGTGGTATTAATTTTTGGCTTAGGCACCCCTTCGCTTCCGGCAAACACGGATCATTAGATTCCCCTATTACTGCTTTTCCAGAAAATAAATATTTTTTACTTGTGCTCGATGACATAGGTTTTTGTGATGTCGGCTGTTGGACTATAACATGAATGTGACCGAAGCTGCTTTTACAGCCTTATCGATAATTTCAAAAATAAGCAATAGTAAAATAGAAAACTCTCTCAAGTAAATCTCGGAAATCCTGCAACGTTCTCCACTAACGCCAGCGTTCTAAGGGGCGTCCAGTTTCAGGCGTGCAAAAGGGCTTCTCTCTGCGGATGCAAATTAGGTTGTCGTCGGGAAAATATACCCTCCCCCCCCCCTTGCTCTTCTCTGTGATTTCAGCAACAGAATACGAAGAGAAGAAGGGGGGGGGGGTCATCCTGCGGATAATTATCCGCCATCAGTTTATCCGCTAGCGTGGGAGGATCATAAGAGGAGGGGGGAAGGAAGCACTCAATACAGAATAGGGGGGAGAGGAAGGAAGAGGACCATCGTGGTGCATTTTCTCGAATTATACAGGAGATCGAACAAAAGAGGGGGTTGATATAGGGGGAGCGCAGTCGGATGACCTTCCGGATTTTTATATCGGCCATTACGGGTCATTTAGGGTTAAATAAAAATGTTAGTGCAGAGTGCTTGTCGTATAAAGCCGAGTAGATACACTTTTGGGAGTGGTTGAATGATATTTTTTAGAGCTAAGCTTTGTGTTCCCCTGTAAGCATTAGTATTCCTATAGTAAAGTGAGTCAAAGTAAAATTTTTGCCTGGTAAAGAAATATATTATCTTTCCTTTATGTTTGTGTTGTAAAATTTTATACTAAGGCTGTTCTCAAATTTAAATAGAAAACCTTTATGACTTAACTATTAATTCATATTTATTCTGAAACACATGAAACTGGCTGAAGCTGTTATTCAGAAACTATGTAGTTCAAAGACTGACAGACTCACAGACAGACATTTTGTAAAAATATGTTTTTTGGTATCTTTGACTCCTAAAATATGTCAATCCGTTAAAAATCGGAAGTCAAAAATTTTCACGAATACAAAAATTTTTTTCATGTAAAGATAGAAGAAAATGAAAATAATTATAATAAATAATTTTTTATTCGCCATAAAAAAAATTGTCCCTGAAGAAGTTAGAAATGAGAAGCACAAGAAAAGGAAAGAAAAAAAAATTATAGCTACCAAATTTTCGGTAGCTTTTTTGGCGCTTCAAATCTGTTACTAACAAAAACATCTAAAGAATAAATTTTACGAGCAGGGTATTATACAGCAACCCCCTCCCCCTTTCATAAAACGCTGGACTAGGCACATTCAATCTTTCTTACGTGTAATTCTAGGTCTACTACCAAGTTTAGCGTATAGTGCAATTTAATGAATTTTATTTCTACTTCTGAAGTCTCGATAGTGCCTCAAATAATTTTATTTTATGTCGAAATGTCGAAAAATATGAGATATTTGTAGAAAAAATCTTTTTAAAGTTCAAGGTGTTTGAACGGAGTATAAAAGAGGGGGGGGGGTGACATTGATGCTACATAGAATTTCACTCTTTTTTTCTTTAGATGTACGCTATCATATGATTTTTGTTGAGTATTATTTTTGTAATACGTAAAAGCATTTCAAACAATGACAGCTTGCAATTTATACCATATTTTTATGATTTAAATTTGAAAATGTATTGTACCGTAATACGATAAATAAAAAATAAAATAGATTTTTTTTGTAGGAGACGATGATAAAAATGTGATAAAGGTTTAAAGTTCTAAAAAATATTGATGAAATTTAAAATAAGACAATAACATTAAAATAAACAACACTGAATTTATTTTAGAAAATAATCTTTTTAGGAGCATTTGAAATTATATAAATATGTAACACCCCTTAGTCGTCGTCTGGTCTGTCCTTCTGTCTGCCTGTAACAGCTCAAAAATTATCCAACCGGATAATTTGAAATTTAATGTATAAAAACATTGCAGAATTGTGTCCTGCCATTTTAAATTTTATGAAAATGAAACAAAAACTTAAAAAACTTAATAAAAGTTTTCTCCATTCTATCATATTCTATCCCATGTAATAAATACAATGCCACCCATTGATAGGTCATGATTCTAGGTTGCCAGGGTGATGAGCTCCAATTTAACTATTTTACATTTTACGAAATCGATATACGTTGTTGAGGTATGAGTTATTTCTTGCACAATAGAAAGCAGATAGTATTTACAAAATACACAAAAGATTTCGTATATTCTACTGTATCCGAGTTACTGTATACTATTACACCAAGATCTGAATATTTTTAATATTTCCTTATAGTACGAACGCTTCTCATTTGCTACGCTTGACATACAATTTCCAACTTGTTCACTTACATTTTGAAACAAGTTGGAAATTGCACGTGAAGCATAGCAAATGAGGTGCGCTCGTACGATAACGAAGTTTTAAAAATATCACTCTCATATATCAATCTCATAAAATTGTAAATAATTACAATTAAAATGCGCAACTAACAATGTTCTCCCTATATCATTATGCAATGGATTACTTTTGTGTGGCCTTGTAAATCAATAATAAATATTCTTTGCACCACAGATTATGCAAAATGTATATTATAGTATGTACTATATAGATGCATATCAATTTTATTACGTTCGAATGAGTGTAACACCATTAAAATGCATTTGAAACATTTTCCCCCATTAACCGTACTGTAACGGAACACTTTTGATTGTCCCTGTAGTTGAACTATGCATCCGATTTTGATAAAATTTGAAATAACTAGACAAAATTATGTAATAATTATGTATTTAAAATTTCAAACGATTAAAATGCATTTGAAACTTTTTTCCCCATTGACCGTAATGTAACAGAATCCTTTTGATTGTCCCTGTAATTGATCTCTGCATCCGATTTTCATAAAATTTGAAATGAGTCGACAAAGTTATGTAATAATTATGTATTTTAAATTTCAAATGATTCAGTTGGGTAGTTTTTGCGTTGTTATATGCGGACAGACAGACAGACAGACAGACAGACAGACAGACGGACGGACTGAACGACAACAATAGGTGCTACGTATTTACATAATTACGAACGCCCTTAAAAATCAGCAAGGAAAAAAATCTAGTAAATAAAATTTCAAAACAGTCAATGGCTCTCCCCCTCTTTTGCTGCCTATATGCAACAATATAACCCTGACGTCTATCCCTTTGGAGCGAAATCAAAATGCAGCGTTGACCTTCTTACTCTATATTTACCGAGAAATAGATGAGAGGCTCGTCAGGAAGCAACAACAGCTGTTTGGAAGCTTTTGCAGCAGAGCCGGTACATCTCAACTCGCCTCTGTGTTCCCGCGCTAATGATAGGCCCCCCAGAAAATGAGACTCTAATAATAGGATTGCGTTGCAAATCATAATTTTCTCACCACACGGCTTCCAGAAAACTTCTCGCCCATTTCCCTAAATACCTAAAATATGGACGCGAACGAAAGAAAAGTTTGAGAAATGCCTTCGTGGCTTGGTTTTGCAGAAATGAGGGGGAGAACAAAAGAAAAATTGTGTTTGTTTAAAAGTTTTTCTAAGGTTTTAAAAACAACTTGTGATGTTTCATTTTAATCCTTTATGTCCGTCAGTACTTTAAAGTAGCATTAAAATAACTTATTATGAAATTTTTTAACGCCTCTTCTCAATTGCTCTTACTCAAAAAGTGCAAAACGTCATGACACTTTTACAAATTCATTTTTTAGTGGAAAATTATAAAATTGGAAGGCTTATTCAAGTGATTTCCAATCGAGTTGTGTTTTCTATTTTTGTTCAATAAATTACCTATCGAATTATAAGCGTTTTTGATCACGTAACAATGCGTGTTTTTCTCCCTTCGTTGACCGATTTTTATGCTTTTGTCGGGAAACTCGGTTCAAAATGCCCACTTTGACACTATTTTCTGAAAAATGTATTGCCCTGTCAAAAACAAAAATTAAGGATGATTTCTATTTTATCAGCTTTTTTGATTTTCAAAGACAGCAGAAAGGGAAGACGGTAGTTAAGTTTGAAAATATCTCTCTATTTCTATTGTAAGGACGTTATATTTGTACATTTTTTAATTCTACAAAATATAAAAAAAATGTTTTAAATAAAAAATTCCGTGGAGTTATGAATATTGCACAAAGTTTATATAAATTCACGTTTAATTTATTAAAGTCAATTATCGAAATCAATCTAATATTTATTAAATGACTGTGCAAATCTTTTCATGTAGTTTTCATTACAAAAAATCCTTTAAAAAAGGAAATTTTCATTAATTCATATTTTTTACATAAAAAGCTGTAGATGCATTGCTAAATTCTTCTTCTCCTCTTTTTTTTTTTTTTTTTTTTCACGTATACACATAAAATTTAAAGGCGTTATTATTTGAACATTCAACATATATTTTCTTTCCTATGTGATTCCATCTTAAAAGGTTTTACTGTATAACATTTTTCAAAGTCTCCAGCGCATAGAATATGGATTAACGCAATTAAAATATAAGTGAAACATTTACATAGATATACAGATTCATTGATAAAATAAATACATCACAGCACTGTAAAAAATATTTCCGTTAAAAAACGGAAATAGTACTGGTAATCTGGACGCCAGTACTACTTCCGTTTTTTAACGGAAAAAAATTCCGTAAATTCCAGAAATAGTTCCGTTTTTTCACAAAATATTTCCGTTTTTTTTTTTTTTTTTTTTTTTTTTTTTTCCCTTATGTAAAAATTTTTGTTTGAAAAGTTAAAAGAATTTTTCAAGGACTAACTAACATCTTTGTGATTTTTATTCTTTTCTTTTCAAAGACACGTTAATATCAGGGACACATTATACACAATTAATTTAAACAACAGTGAAGAAATGTTACATACCTTTTAACAAATAACATTTTAACAAATTATTTTATGACGATCTAAGGTAAACTCAATAAAGATAATTACAATGGGTTATAAAATAAATTTCTGTTATTGATTTTTTATAACTTACGTAATCGCCAAAATTATAAAAAATTCGGTAATATATTTCGATATATTTTTAATTTTATGTGCGAACTTCTTAATTTGAATAAATTAAAAAATATATATATATTAAAATTAAAAGGCGAATTTTTTTCCACTTTTTCCAAAATATCCAACGCACTTAATATACATATATATATATATATATATATATATACACAATTTTATTTAAACCATTCAATTAATTTTTAAAAAATGAAGAAACAAATAAACAGTTTTTTACAGACCAATGCGCAAAATGCTACAAAAAGAAATGTAAAAAATGTATATAACAAATAGAAACTTCTTTCAGAAACTTCTCTTTATTTACCCCTACATGGAGGGGCCTCCCTGATGAAGACTTCCATGTATTTTGGGGATATGGAATTTCTTTTGGTTTTGTTATATATATATATATATATATATATATATATATATATATAAATACTTTTATAAATACATCCAAAGTTATTCAGACAATACCAATAAAAGAACCAATGAAATTAGTATTTTTACATTCATATTATTGAAAGCAGTTGAAGTTTGAAGAGAAATAGAAGGCAGATTACCAAATTACTAAGAAATATGTGGATAAATGGACATTATATAACCAGAGTAATTCATATATTACCATACAATAAACCAATGAAACCAATATTTTTACAATCATCTTATTGAAAACAGTTGAAGTTTGAAGTGAAATAGAAGGCAGATTACTAAAATAGTGAAAAATAAATGGATAAAAAGGCAGTAGAAGGCTTTTCCATTAAACTACGTCATCAGGGGTGTATAGTTTAACAAAAAAGCAAAAACATCCAACCAGTTTCTGTTATGAGTCGTGCTGAAAGCTAAGAATTCGACTCACAATACACCCGACTGGCTGGAAGCTATTCAGATGACAAATTAGTAGAAAGATACACATAGAAGAAAATAAAATCAATATGACAAAATAACAATAATAAATTATTCCATAAAAAAAGATATAATATATATATATATGATAAAAATAAATTAAAAATTATTTTAAAATCACAATCAACTTTCCCTTTCAGTTATTTCAAACTTAAAAAGAATTCATAATTTTTTTAATTATTATTATTTTCTTAATATTTTAAAAATACGTTAGCTTTTTATTATTAAAAGAGAATGAAATAGAGAAATAGTCTAGCAAATTGTTTAAAAAACATCAACTCAGTATAAGGTTTTTATTTTTTCGTGGTAGATGGCACCACTAAACTGTTTTCGGAAAATTGACAAAAATAACAGAACACTTCCTTTATTTAACGGAATTAGTGCTTCCAAAATGTCAAATACGGAAATTCTTCTGTTTTTTTTTTTTTTTTTTTTTTTTTTTTTTTTTTTTTCGGAAAAATGAAACTATTCCGTAATTTTTAGGGAAAAGTTTGTATATATTAACGGATATTTTTTACAGTGAGACTTTGGCTATTATTTAATTATAAAAAGTATAAATATGAAAAACGAAAAGCTATAATAAGTAGTTTTGGTCAAAACGCCTGCATACGAAACAATTTTTAACCATATCGAAGTAAAAAACTATGTAGAAATTCTCTGCTGAGCCGGGCTATGATTTTAACCTTTTTCCAGGCCATGTCGAACTTTTCTCCTGTGGGTCGGTTTGGGACTGGACCTACTTATTTCGACCTATGCAGATCTCCAGTGCAGACTACCAACAAATTTTGAAAACAAGTTTAGCTTTAAATCAATACGCTGCTTTTTTATATCCAAATAAGAGACACCGTCTTAAATTGACTTTTAACAGACAATTTGTGGACAATCCCTCACTTGCTTTCAAAATAAGCCAAAAACTCTTCGTTTACAGGCATGGTTAAGTGGTGTAAGTCACGAATTTTGAAGAATTTTGGATATTAATATCACTGTGAGGTTTTTAGATATAGAGGTGAAATTTTTTTTGTTCAATTTAGGAATGGATAAGGAATGTTTTAATAAAAATTTTAATTCTACTTAAGAAAGGTGTTATAATAAAAATAAAATACATTGACATGTTTCGGAACCGTCAAATAAGTTCCATAATCATAATTTAAATAAAATAAAATTTCAAAATATTTCATGGTCAATACAAATGACACGCGACAATGAGATATAAATAACAAAAAACACGCGCTCTATTGTAAAAAAATAAATTAAAAATAGACCATGATCTAAAAGAATTTCCAACATGGTTCTTCCCATTCAAACTCTCACAAGGAATTTATTCATTAATTCTAACCATAACTTATGACTATTATTATTGATTACTGTTATGACATTATTATTGATTATGGAACTTATTTGACGGTTCCGAAACATGTCAATGCCTTTTATTTTTATTATTACACCTTTCTTAAGTAAAATTAAAATTTTTATTAAAATGTTTATATAAAAGGTGAATGTCTTAAAATCTGATGCTTTAAAAAATCAATTGGATTTAATTAACTTTTTATCATGGATAAGGAATAATTTCCTAACAGAGAATTTTGCCATACGGAGGCCGTATAAAAATTTAACTTTCGTATTTTTTCAAACAGACCCTTCATGGAGTTGCAACTTATGTGATCAAAAATTTCACCTATTTTGTGAATTTTTGCAATTGGAAATATGGGTCTAGGGGCAATATTTAAGAAGATAGCGTATTGTTTCGATATTTACGACTCACCCTGTATATATAGATTTTAAAGATTAGTGATAAGAGATTCCGGTCAGAACAATAAAATTTGTCCTATATGCTCCGACCCCTGCAGATGACATCCGATGTTTGAACAACAAGGATGTTTAGATGTTGTCCATGTAAACAATGGAGTTACATAGAACATTTATAAAATGTGTACAAACAATATTTGGAACTTCCATTTCCATTTTGTATAATTATTATCGATAAATTCCTTTCGATTAAATAGTTATAGATACCTGTAATCGCTGTGTTCATTTTGAATTACCCCTTATTTTGTTAAAGAGAAAGGATTTTTCAGACAATGATGTCAAAATTGGCTCTTAGCAAAATTTCTGAGCAAGACACACAGAGGGAGGTCTTCAAAAAGTGTCTTTTTTTTTCTTCCATGGCTGTATTTTACGTCCTTTTTACCGATTTCACTAAAATATTTTTTTACCTTGCGAATTATTGCCTTTAAAATTGTCTCAGATATTCATTTTCTACTTCTATCGTATTTGTAAATCCAAGTAATTTCAGGAATTTACATACCAGAAACTTAATTGCATTTTTTGTTATAAAACTAACAAAGTTTTCAGAAAATGACGTCAAAGTTGCCATTTTGAATAGATTTTTGCAATATGATAATGACGAAATGACATGACGGTCTTCAGGAAACTATAGGCTGGGATTCTAGATATGTTAAATTTATAGGAACACTGAAAACGCTATTCCTTTCTTAGACATCTAACTATTGAAATATAATACTTTCAGGCAAAATGAAATTAAAACGATTTAAGGAATATTCCAGAAAAATTGACATCGCTGAACGAGTAAGAATAAAATTTGGAGAACATTCCTTGGAAACATTCCCATCAGAATAAAACTTCAGATATAAAAGTATCTTTGTTAAAATACAAACAAAATTTACAATTGAAAAAAAAAAAAAAAAAAAAAAAAAAAAAAAAAAAAAAAAACTCAACTTTTAAAATTAAAGAAACCAAAAAGGGATACATTGTATTTATACGAAAAATGGTTCAAGACACCGGAGAGAAGTCCAGAACATCAATAATTTCTAGAAGCAGACAATGAAGCAAAGAAAAAACCAAACTTTATCGAAATTAATCCCAAAGTGTGGTGCAGGCTTCTTCTCCCCCCCGCAAGGTACTCCAGAGAGTAAATTATCGACCTCCCCCAAGCACGTAAAGAATTTGGTGCATGGGCGTGTCCCATACCCAAGTGGGTGGGGTGGGAGGGTAACTCTTGTCCTTTTCGATGCCTCCGTTCCATCCCATGTTCCTCTCTTCTTGCTCCCAAAGCTCCCATCTCTCCTAAGGTTCCGTGCATACGTGTATTTTTCCCAACTTCATTTGAATTCAAAGAAATCCTTTCTTCTCTTTCCTTCTGCAGTTATTTGACGGTAGGAAAAGGATATATTACAATGGTTCATGCGATAAATATCACAACCCTACTTAAGGGTGAATTCCGCTCAAAATCGTTTATTTTTAGATTTATTTTTAAATTTATTTTTTTTCTCTAATGCACCAAACTTTCAAAATATCTTATATAGAAACTACATTATGTGCCGTGTTTGTCATTTATTTGGTAAATGTAGAAATATTTCAAGAAATGCTATCAAAGTTGCCAATTTGAACAAACATTTCCGAACTTGGAGATCTGGAAACGAAAAAAATTATGAAACTGAGAAAATAATTGTTTATAAGTCAAATTCTAATTGATTCAGCCAAAAATGACATCACATGGCATCTTATACATCACTTCAAAAAATCCCCTCAGCAAGTTTCATGTTTCTACTTTTAAAAATGCGCCTGAAAATGTATTTTGAGCTGTTGAAGGTGAAAAATCATTTTTTCGAATACACCCTTATGAGAACTTCCCTGTCCTACAGAGGACTGAAGTTGACATGGAAAAGTCATGTATAAAAAGTGCCGCCTGCGAACATGCCGACTTCTAACCACAAAATGTAGTTGTATGTGACCGAGCCTTAAAGATGAGAGAAAGAAAGGAGGAAGAGGAAGGGAAGAAGGAAGGGGAGCGACTTGCTTTGGCCGAAATCCTCTCTTCTTCTCTCTCTCTATCCTTCTTCTTCATCTTCTTCCGAAGAATCGGAAATCGTAGAGTAGTGAAAAGGGGAAGTGGCTGCCAGTGTTTTCGCGCAGCCAGTCTAGGTCAAAACAAGAGAGACTTCTGCAGAAAGTAGTGAATAATATACTTGCTGTACATTGTACAAAATTACCAAAAAGATTTCTCGATATAGAAGAGGCATTTACGAAAATCGTTACAATCTCGTATGTTAAGGGTGTATTTCGATTCAAACTGCTTGTTTTCCGATTTATTTTTGAATTCACTTTTGCTCTCAAACACATGAAACTCGCAGATTCTCTTATTTAGAAAGTGCACGAGGTGCCGTAAAGGTCAATTCTTTGATAAGTGTACAAAATATTGCAAAAAAAGCAATCAAAAACGGCAATTTGAACCGATTTTTCCGAAGTGGGAGATAAGGGAACGAAAAAAAGGGTCTTCCAGAGAAGTTAATTGCTTATAAATCAAATTCTAATGAATTGAGCGTAAAAAGACTTTACACGGCACCTCGTACGTCCCTTCAAGAATCCCCTCAGCAAGTTTCATGATTCTACTTTTAAAAATGTGTCTGAAATTGTATCGGAAAATTTCGAGCTGCTGAAGGTGGAAAAGCGTTTTTTCGAATACACCCTTAAGGCTGTTCTCAATTGCTCTGCTCAACAAACACGAAACGTTTTGACACATTTTCAAATTCGTTTTTTAAGGGTGTATTCGAAAAAAACGCTTTTCCACCTTCAACAGCTCGAAACTTTCCGATACAATTTCAGGCACATTTTTAATAGTAGAAACATGAAACTTGCTGAGGGGATTTTTGAAGAGACGTATGAGGTGCCGTGTGATGACATTTTACGCTCAATTCATTAGAATTTGATTTATAAACAATTATCTTCTCAGTAGGACCCTTTTTTTAGTTCCCAAATCTCCCGCTAGGCGAAAATCTGTTCAAAATACCGTTTTTGATTGCTTTTGTTGCAATATTTTCTGCATTGATCAAAGAATCGACAATTACGGCACCTTGTGTACTTTCTAAATAAGACAATTTGCCAATTTGATGCATTTGAGAGCAAAAATGAAGTCAAAAATAAATCGGAAAATAAGCAGTTTGAATCGAAATACACCCTTAACGGAAATGTATAAATTTGGAAGCCATAACTATGGAAAAGAGATTTAGAATCAAACCGTGTTTTTCATTTTTTGATCAATAAATTACCTATTGATTTATAAGCTTTTTTGATTACGTGACAAACACGTTTCTAACGGCACTTAGACAATTTTTTTCTGCTTTCGCCGAGAAAATATATAAAACAGCCTCTTATACTAAAATTTAGCTTTTTTTAAAAATTATTATTTTCTAAATGTTTACCATTTTTATAAATATGAATATGTTGGCTTCGATTTTTTTCTCCTCGTTCATTAGAATACACTGTATAAAACTGAGTATGGATTTTTAAATGTACGGGATTTTGAATTTAATATGATTTTTTTTTTTTTAAATCTCGTGTTTATCAAAAAATGAAGGAAATTTATAAAACTTTCAATTTAAATCATTTAAAAAAAATAACTATAAGCTTGAATGATAATTCCATACACAAAAATATATGAAACTAGCGGACCCGACAGACGTTGTCCTGTCACCGACAGACGTTGTCCTTCTTGGCACCGACTCTAGGAAATCAAATAAATGTACGTAAATATGGTAATACGCACGATAAACACTACGCTCTTAATTTAATTTCTTATTACAATTATGTAAGGAAATTACTTTTCACTCTTTAGTAATTTTTGAAGTCGGTTCAATTTTTGACAGAAAAGTTTATTTTTCTCTTTTTAGTTAAAAATTAACGATTTTCTGAAGTCGGTTAATCAAAATTATAATACAGGAAATATTATTGTAAAGCATACACGTTTGACAGGAGTGGGGTTCGAACACGCGATCTCTTTCTTCAAGAAGCTGAGCTTAAATCTGGCGCCTGAGACCGCTCGGACATTCCGTCCGCACTCTATTCATCGAACTTATTCAACACTTTTAATTAGCGAAAAATCACTAACAATTAGTTTTTGCCTAATTACTAAAAACGTACTGAATCAATTTCGACGAAATGTTAATCTAAACCATTCTCGAATCCACTGAAACGCACACACAAAATTTCATTAAAATCGGTCCAGTCGTTTAGGAGGAGTTCAGTGACATACACACGCACAGAAGATTTATATATATAAAGATAAGCATTGAAAATTTCAGGTTTTTGCGCCGAAGACATCGCCAAATTAGGAAAATGTGAATTATCTCACGAACTACTGGATTTAAACGAATTTGCTTAGTAATATTCGATTCAGAATGAAAACATACACTAAAATATGTTATCAGTTCAAAAATAACTACAAAAGCCGATTTTTAAGGAATTTTTAAAAAGTTCGTTCTTTTTTCTACTCATCTTAGAGGTGGAATTTTCGAAAATCCCTTCTTAGCGGCACTCGATGTTATAAGAAGTATTTTTACCCTAATTTTCAAGATTTTTGGTTCGGTAGATTTTTTCGTGCTGTGATTAATACGAAATCCAGACTTTCTTATATATATATAGATAAGGGTTGAAAATTTCAGGTTTTTGCGCCGAAGATATTGCCAAATTAGGAAAATAGAATTTTCTCACGAACTACTGGATTTAAACGAATTTGCTTAGTACCATTCGCTTCAGAATGAAAAAATACACTAAAATATGTTATCAATTGAAAAATATCTACAAAAGCCGATTTTAAAGAAATTTTTTAAAAGTTCGTTTGTTTTTTTACCCTCCTTAGGGGGGGGGGGATTTTCGAAAATCCCTTCTTAGCAGCACTCGATGTTATAAAAATTATTTTTACCCCAATTTTCAAGATTTTTGGTTCGGTATATTTTTTTGTGCTGTGATTAATACAAAATCCAGACTTTCTTTAATAAATAATAGCACTTTTAATTAGCGAAAAATCACTAACTATTAGTTTTTGCCTAATTACTAAAAAAGTACTGAATAAATTTCGATGAAATGTGAATTTAAGCCATTCTCGAATCCACTGGAACACACACACAAAATTTCATTAAAATCGGCCCAGTCGTTTAGGAGGAGTTCAGTGACATACACACGCACAGAAGATTTATATATATAAAGATACACCATAGAGAACAAGTAAAAAAACTTCAAACCTCTATCTAAATTATAAGAAAGCCTTAGTGTTTATGTAAAAAGAAAGTTATAAAAGTAGGACCATGGAGAAAAATCAGTTTGGAGTTTTAATTAGTATGGGTAATTGTGTTGGATCTATTAACAAAATTTACAATATCTTGCGATATAATTTTCATCTAGGTAAAAATAAAAGTGTCAAAATATTTACAATTAATTAAACTTTCAGTTAATATTTTTAAAAAATGATATTTTGACCAATTGCAAGGTCCTGTGTCTTCTTAATGGTTACTCAATTATAGTTTGATTTTCTTTGGAGAAATCAGTGGCAGGCTCAACAGAGAGTATTTTTTGAAAAACGCTCATGTCAAAGATACCTTAAGGGTGTATTCGAAAAAATGCTTTTCCATCTTCAACAGCTCGAAATTTTCCGATACAATTTCAGACACATTTTTAACAAGTAGAACACATTAAACTTGCTGAGGGGATTCTTGAAGAGGCGTTTAAGGTGCCGTGTAACGTCTTTTTACGCTCAATTCATTAGAATTTGATTTATAAACAATTATCTTAGCAGCGTGACTCTTTATATCGTTCACAAATCTTCCGCTTCGGAAAAATCAGTTCAAAATGCTGTTTTTGATCGCTTTTTTTTTTTTTTTTCAATATTTTCTGCATTTATCAAAGAATTGACAATTACGGCACTTTGTGCACTTTCTGAAGAAGACAATTTGCCAGTTTCGTGCATTTGAGATCAAAAACGAACTTAAAAATAAATCGGAAAATAAGCAGTTTGAATCGAAATACACCCTTGATAGACCCGAATTTTGGCCAACTTGACGAAAATAGCTGAATTTGACGACAAACATAAGTTGCCATTACATGAAGCCAACTTGGCGATAGCTAGATATTTTGACGAAATATCTATTTAAATCCATTAATCTTCCATAATTGAGCTCATTGCAGTTTAACCACAATTATCGGGTAATAAGAATACACTTCTCGCTTGATTTTTACGTTAATAAATTATTTTGTTTTTATGATGTACGGGATAAAAAAGCCTTTTCTTATTTTCAAATAAATTTGCTTGTAGATTCTGATGGCAGTGAATTTTTTCAACATTTCAGCTATATAATTGTCTTGCCCATTAAAACGTTAAACGCCGCCCATTTAAATTTTTTTTTTTTGAAGTTTTTCCTAAAAACATATATATTCTACATTGGTATGTTTTTTAATAAAAGCATGTTTTTATTATGATTATTAATTTAACCATTTGCAAAATGATTGTTTCTGAATGTTGAGAATAAAGATATCTGAAATCTTACGGTTTTATTCGTTTTTTGATTTATTTATTTATTTATTTATTTGAATAACATACATCCGACTTGTGTGCTCGACATGAAAGTCTGCTTATAACCTGTGGTATTTTATACTTTTACTTTTCAGGTTAAACGGTAGATGGCGCCCCTTGTCTATTCCATGGAATTATGTAAGGAACATAATGTATCTACGTTCCAGATAGTTGTTCTGTGTTTACAATATGTGTATATGTCGTCTGTAGTGCCGTCAGTTTTATTAAATATGTTTGTGTGTAAAAAGTCGCCCACCTCGATTATTTTAGTACTGTTCATTGCCTTACATTTAAATGCTTAAAGATAGTATAATGGCGACGAGATGTTAAAAGTTTCTACCGTAAAAATTTTAAAGGTATAACGGCGCGCCCAAGAGAAATGGCTTCTTCTTTCGTTTTTGCGTTCGACAAACATACAAGGTAACAGCAGCTTTCCAGAATATATCAGCAGCTTTAAAACAAGGGGGTGGTAAGTACATTGAATTTTAAAGTACTTTTTTTTCCTGTGTTATTGCATAAAGAATACGATGTTTTCATTCAAGGAATATGATGATAAAGTAGAAACATTTCAGGCTTATATTAAACGCCTGGAACAGAATTTTATTCTGAATGAATTAAAAGAGGAAAAAAAAGTTGCAGCCCTTTTATCTTGCATGGGCCCTAAGCTGTATAATTTACTGAGTAATTTATGTTTCCCTAAAGAATGTGAAACATTAAAATATTCGGAGATTGTTGATATATTGATAAAGCATCTAAGCCCCGCCCCCAACAAATTTATTGAAAGAATCAAATTTCGTAAGTGTTACCAAAATGAGTCGGAATCAGTTCAAGATTTCGCTGCTAGATTAAAGAAAAATACAACTTTTTGTTGTTTTACGGGTGATACATTAAATGAAAATTTACTTGAACAATTTTTACGCGGTTTGAAAAGCGAAAGCATTCAAAATAAATTGATTACGCAAGTAGAGGATTTAACTTTTGAGAAAGCAGTGGAGAAAGCTTTATCCTTACACAATGTAGATATTGAAATTTCTGAAATTAAAAATAAAAATTTCAGTATTAATAAAATTTCCAGTTCAAAAAATGTACACCCAAAGAAATTTTCTAACGACTGTCAGAAGTCAAATGTCAACAATCATATAAATAATACAATTCCTGAAGCAAATAAAAGTAAATTAAAATGTTATAGATGCGGAAATACTTCCCATCTAGCCAATTCATGTAGATTTATTAATGCTACTTGTAAAATATGTAAGAAAAAAGGCCATATTGGAAAGGTTTGTAGAAGTAAAACTTTCCAAAAACACGTAAATTCGGTAGATACAGTAAATGTATTAACTATAAAAAATACAGGTGCAAATCCTATTAAATTATCTGTGTTAATTGAAAATAAAGCCAGAGCGGATATGGAATTGGACACCGGTTCGGGAATTTCTGCTGTTCCTTTAAAAAGATTTCGCAGAATTTTTCCTGATTATAAAATATTTCCTCCAGATGTTCAGTTAAAAACTGCAACTGGTGAAATTTTTAAACCTGTAGGTTATGTTGAAGTAAATGTTACTTATGAAAAAAAAACAGAAAAGTTAAAATTACATTTGATAAAAGAAGATACTTTTCCATTATTATTTGGCCGCGATTGGGCCTCTGCATTCGATATTTTTCCACATAATTTAAGATCTGTTTATGTTAATGAGACTGTAAATTATTCTGATAAATTACAAGAATTGTTAAATGATTTTTCTGATTTATTTTCTGATAAAGTAGGGGAAATTAAAGGGTTAAAGGCAGAGCTTTACCTTGAAAAGGATGCTACACCCATATTTTGTAAAGCTAGGACTGTTACTTATGCACTACGTGCTGCAGTCAATGAGGAATTACAAAGATTAGAAGAAGCAGGTATAATTAAACCAGTTACAAATAGCAAGTGGGCAACCCCGATTGTTCCAGTGGTAAAATCTAATGGTAAAATACGCTTATGTGGAGACTTTAAAGTCACATTAAATAAATATCTGAAAGTAGAAAAATATCCCTTGCCTAAAATAGAGGATATGTTAGCTACTTTAAGTGGTGGTGTTCATTTTACAAAAATTGATTTAAATCAAGCATACCTCCAATTGCCCGTTGATGAGGAATCCCAGGAATTATTAACCATTAATACACCTAAAGGATTATTTCAGTTTCTTAAATTACCAATGGGTCTTAATAGTTCTCCTGCTATATGGCAAAGAAAAATCGAACAAATTTTAAGTGGAATTGAGGGAATTACAATTTTTATTGATGATATAGGAATAACTGGGGAAACGGACGAAATTCATTTGCAAAGGTTAAAGCAAGTATTAGAAAGGTTGAGAAATTATAATATTCGGATAAATAAGGAAAAATCATTCTTCATGGCAGATGAAATTACTTATTGTGGGTATAAAGTGGATAAACATGGTATTCATAAAACACCAGATAAAATAGAAGCAATTGTAAATGCCCCTAAGCCAGAAAATGTTTCCCAGGTAAAAGCATTTCTTGGTCTTGTAACTTATTATGCAAAATTTGTACCGAATTTATCGACAATTGCACATCCTTTGAATAATTTGCTTAAAAAGAATGTAAAGTTCAACTGGTCTTACAAATGTGATCAAGCGTTTAAAAAAATAAAAAGAGAAATTACTTCGGACAGAGTGCTGACGCATTTCAATCCTAAATTACCTTTAATCTTAGCTACGGATGCTTCTCCATATGGTATCTCTGCAGTTCTTTCGCATGTGATGCCAGACAAGACTGAAAAGCCTATTGGATTTGTATCCAGAACCTTGAATAATGCCGAAAAACGGTATAGTCAAGTAGATAAGGAGGCATTAGCAATAATATTTGGTGTTAAGAAATTTTTTCAATATTTGTACGGTAACAGATTCACTTTGTTTACTGATAGTAAACCATTAGTTTCAATTTTATCACCTTCTAAAAGTATTCCGGTTTTATCAGCTGCTAGAATGCAAAGATATGCCATATATTTACAAGCGTTCCAGTATGACATCCGCTATAAGAAAACTACTGAACACGGTAATGTCGATGCACTCTCACGTCTTCCATTACGTAGTGAAGATTTGCCCCACGAATATAATTCAAATGAAGGACTTGATGAATCGGAAATCATTCAAATAAATCAACTTTCTGTTTTACCTTTAAATGCTAAATCTATTGCTTCAGCTACAAAAACCGATCCTCTTTTGCGACAAATTTTTCATCACCTCATTTCTGGTTCAGAAATTCCTAAGAATTTACTTTTTGGTGGTAAACAAGAAGAATTTACTCTTCAGCATGGTTGTATTTTAAAAGGTTGTAGGGTAGTTATCCCAGAAATCCATCGACAACAAATATTAAAGGAATTACATTTTGGTCATTTTGGTATAGTGAAAATGAAATCTTTAGCCCGTAGTTTTGTATGGTGGCCAGGAATAGACCATCACATAAGAACAAACATAGATTTGATCGTGCCAAATGTTGCAAATTTTGTTCATGAAAAGCAAACTGCAAGGAAATCTAAAGTTAAAGTAAAAGAATTTGAAGTCAACCAGAAAGTAGCTGTAAGAAATTATACTCCAGAAGCCAAATGGAAAATTGGTCGAATTGTAGCAAGAGAAGGAAAATTACATTACAGAGTTCAAGTTGGTTCGAATATTTGGAAAAGGCATGTGGATCAAATAACTAATGTAGGAGAAGATATTTCTTTAACCAATGATCCAAATTCAGAAGAAAATGTTACAGAAAATTTTAGAAGTGAAAATACAAGTGTGAAGCAAGATGATTTTCCACCCTTACAGTCAAGTTTCACAGATCCGCAACCAGTTGACTCTCATGTTCCAGTTGTTCCAGATCCTACTCCAACTGACTTTCATAATCCTGATTCTTCGAGTTCTAATTCAGCTAACTCTGATAATATTCACCAAAAACCGTCGGTTCCTACTAGTGCTACAGTTGATGCCCCTGAACATGTAAAAACTAATTCTTCTTCTTCTCCACAGGTACTTAGAAGGTCCAGAAGACATCGAAGAGCTCCTGACCGACTTCATTACTAAGTGGGGAAGAGCTGTGGTATTTTATACTTTTACTTTTCAGGTTAAACGGTAGATGGCGCCCCTTGTCTATTCCATGGAATTATGTAAGGAACATAATGTATCTACGTTCCAGATAGTTGTTCTGTGTTTACAATATGTGTATATGTCGTCTGTAGTGCCGTCAGTTTTATTAAATATGTTTGTGTGTAAAAAGTCGCCCACCTCGATTATTTTAGTACTGTTCATTGCCTTACATTTAAATGCTTAAAGATAGTATATAACCCATCGTCAATATACAAGGACGTGATAGCACAAGGAAATTTACAACACAACAGAAATACAACCAGGAGCTCCACACTAAGTGTGTGTGCAATGGAGCCAGAGGGAGTCGAACCCGCAACCTCAAGGATAGCAGAGCGGCGTCTTAACCACTCGGCCACAGGAGGCCCCATTTTTTGATGGGTCCTTGTTTAATGTCCAGAAATGGAATACTTATGTTGCCACAATGACAAAAAAAACTAAAAGCTATAAAAAATTAACTATTAAAAATATATTGAGATACAGCTTTCAAACAAATTGCATTTTAAAGTACATTTTTTTCCCATGTAGAACGGTTAAATAAACGGTAAAAATTGAAAATATGGTAACGTTAGAAGTTTAAAAATTCGCAGTACCAAAAATTGTAAAACTGAAATTTCATTTAAAGCTTTTTATGATAGGTCCAGAAAAGTTTCATCCATGCCGTACGTAATAGAGGACTCTGTTATTACTTAAGCAACGTTTTGGTCATCATGAAAATGATGTTCATTATTATTATTATTATTTTAAATGTAAAATTTATTCATAATTCTAAAATTTTCGTATTTAAAAATACGAGGTGGAACCCGTCGAAATTCGAAGGAAGAAAATGCTTAAGAAGGAACTGATTCATTCATTAAAAATAAATCTACAAAATTACTTAAAGTTATTGATCATTCGACCTCTCAAACAAATATTATAAAAAATACATCTTAAATTGATCAATCTAACTCTAAAACAAATATTATTTTAAGCTAAGGTTAACAAAATACTATAAAACTCAGTTGTCCAACTTTTCAAAATTAAATTTTAATCGCATATATAAAATCAATATAATATTATAAAGATCAGCTATTATGATGAATTTATCAATTGAGACTCTTATGTTTGGTATAAATGCGAATGAAAAAAACAAAATTTATTCCAAATCGACACGATCATAGAATTTCACGCGAAATTAAAACCCGTCATCATTTTCATCCTCTCAAAATTTAAACACGTACCTCTCCTATCCGTATTCACCATGTTTAAAAGAATGGTATTTTAATTTGATTAAAATCACATTGAATATCACGTGAAGTTATTTAACGAATGAATAAAAACTAAATAAAACCTAAATCACAGAATTTTATAACAGACGATATTTTTTGCAAAGTATACGCATTTTAATTTCTATTTCCCCCCCCCCCCCAATTTTAAGAGAAAATGGAATGATTCTGTTGCCACAATCAGAAAATTGGTACTTAAAACTATAAAAAAAATAAATAATTAAAAAACAAACTGAGGTACAGATTTCAAATAAATTGCATTTAAAAGTACATTTTTTTTCTCTATACGACGGTGTAAAAATCGGAAATATACAATGTTTAGAAGTATAAAATTGGCAGTAGCGAAAAATGCAAAACTGAAATTGCATGGGAAAGTGTTGCCATTCGCAAAATGACGTATGCGTTACGCACAGATACGTTTGGCCTTTATAATATAGATTATTTCCAGAATGGTCGTTGTAATTTGTTAAATTACAATTTTTTTAATTATATTTATTTTCTGTTTTTCGTTAATTTATCATAAAAACAATTTTTATCATCGAACCAAAATCCTATCATCACTATCGATATACCATAATAACAAACATAAATGTTTGATCAAGCAAGGGCATTATTTTCTCCCCAACCCTCCCTATACCTGACTCAGCTCATACGATCAGCGCTTTTTCTCTGCTTAATTGCTGACCATCATTACCGATAATCGGAGAGAGAGCGAGTAAAAAAGAGACAAGATGCCCCGCTTGTGGGGCGCCTCCACGATGGCCTAAGTAGGGTCTAGGTGCGATAGGGGATACGCACCGCTTAGCCCCGTGCCAGATGGTGCACGTGAAAGCGCAGGCATGAATTGCACTCTTTCTTCCAATTTCCAACTCACATGCTTGTCCACCCACGATGGGTAGAAAAATTGCGGGCGGCGAAAGTGTTTTTACCACAAGACACGGTAGAAAATTTTTGGATATGGTGCTGGCAAGAGAAGTGCAAAAGCGATCCCAATTCTGCATTTTGAAATTTAACTGTATTTTACTTATTTGTGGTGATTTAATCTCTTCTTAATGGGATTTTTTTCTTTTTTAATTTCTGATAAAATAAAGGTTGAAAAATTTATACATTTTCCATTTTAAATTTCAATTTTTCCCCCCAAGATAAAGAAAAGAAAGAAAAGGTTGGATAAAAAACTTCGGAAAATTTCTTGCATAAAAAACAATTTAAATTTATTTTTTGAATATCTTTACAACAATAGTTTTAACATTTCTTTTTAGTTTATTCATTACTAATCATTAGCCTTCGAATAAAGTCGGAAAAAAGGCGAAATGCCAATGATTTATATATATATATTTTTAAGGTATTCTTTGCTATTCAGGGCTATACATAAAGCAAAAAGAACTTCAAAATTGTTTTTGTCTAGGATAAAGAAAAGAAAAAAGAAAGAAAGAAAAGAAAAAAGGAAAGAAAGAAAAGAAAAACTTGGATAAAATACTTCGGAAAACTTCCTGCATAAAAAACATCTTCACAGATAAGGAATGGAAACAATTTCGAAAAAAAAGTACAGATTTCCCGATGAACTGTCAAAATACTATTTTTCTGCATGAAAATCTAAAAGAAAGCAAGAAAAAAAAGAAACAAAGAATAGAGGCGTAAGAAGGAAAAACGCATATATAGAGAAAAAGCAAACAAAATTTTAAGTAAATCCAATATCGAGACAAAACAGAATTCCAAGACAAACAGTAGATATAAAGTAAGAAGTGGGGAAGGAATTCAATAGGATTGATTCTGGGATAACACTAGAATCCTTTGGTGATCGTTTTAGTGTGTATTTTTTTGCACATCCTCCGAAAAAAAGTAGTCGTTGGGGGGCACCGTAATACTTACACTGTAAAAAAAAAGGTCGATCTACTAAAAAAATGTTAGTGATCCTTGTAAATACTAAACATTTTTTTGTAATCTTACTCGGTTACTAGAAAATCTGCAAGAATTACAAAAAAAAAAAAAAAAAAAGCTAGCAACGAATAGAGTTAATAGTTTTATATTTTTAATAGCTATTATTAAAACTCACTTGGTGTGGCTGTGGTAGCCTAGTGGTTATAGCACCGACCTCCAGGTTGAAAGGTCTCGGGTTCGATGCTGGCCGCCACCAAATACCCACTTGAATGTATGCAGTGTAAGTACTCTTTAAATAAAGGGATTCTGAAAGTCCTGTCGGAGCAGGTAGCAATGTTTGGTGCTGCCATCTATTGCGGCTTAATATTAAAAATAATTTTGGAGCTATTACTAAAATCTGCTTGGTGGTCCATACTAAAAAGTTTTAAGTTAGTTATACAAAAAATTCTTTTGTTCAGGTTACTAAAAAATTTTTAGTAACCTCTTGAATTTTTTTTACAGTGTACCCATCATGGATATACATAACTACACACTTGCCAACCTTCGGCTTTTTGAAAATCAAAAAATTGCTTTTCCTACCAGAAATTTATTTAATTAACGAAATTAAATAAATTTCAAACGATTATCTCATTTAATGGCAGACACTGTTAATTAAACAGATTTTCTGGTTCAAAATATGTTTTCTTCATTTAAAAAAAATCCGGAGGTTGTCAACTATGTTACTGTAAAATATGAAAAACGCGTAAATTATTTTGTAAAATGCATTGCAATTCCAAAATAAAATTTAAACGTATATTTAAATATCTTTGACACACGATAATGCTCTATTACGGATTTGTGGGTACTACTTGACTTATCCCATCGATCCATTTCGGCAAATTATATAAACCGCCAAATTACTCTTAAATTATACAAACTGGTATAAATATATATAGGACAGTTGCACCATAAAATTTAACTAATAATAACACATTGCTCAGTGGCCAGGTAAAATAAGAGAATCCATCGAAATAATAGCACGAGAAAATAAACCATGTAATGATAATTTATCCTACAATATACCAAAAATATGGCACAACATCATAAAATCTTAAAATTTTTTATTTCCTTGCAACATTTTAATTTTTACTCACGTGTAAATGGCAACATTTTTTTTAAATTTTCAATTCATTTAGATTTTAATTTAGTAGAAATATTATCTCTCGATCAAGATGCAAACGTAGTCCTTCCATTTTCCTGAAGACGCCCGCAGAAGACGGCGCGAAACGTTGAAAGTTTTATTTTATTTTAATTGTACAAATGTATATTAAAATTCCTGTTTTGTGCACCACGAGCAATGTGTTATTATTAGTTAAACTGGTATAAATTTTATTTTAAATAACAAAAAAAAAAAAAAAAAAAAAAAAAAAAATATTTTAATAAAAATACAAATGAAACGTCTAATTAAAAATCACTTGATGACGTAATAAACTCGTGCAACGTATTTAATGTCAGGTGAATATGATATTTATAATAATTAAGATAACCTATATTGGCAATTAAACTTATAGTTTGGCGATAGTTTTGTGGTTGAAAGGCTAATCAAGTAGTACCGAAATGCGCAAAAGACATATCCTCATAACTCCAAAAATGATAATCATTATTAACTACTAGTTTACTGCGTCGGATTAAACGTCTCATTTCTGATCAGAATGTATATTTGAATTTAAATTTGAATGAAATACAGATCATAAAAAATAGAAGAATATGGAAAATTGGATTACAAATATCTCAGTAACTCATTATCCGATCGACTTCATACTTTATGCATTTTTTTTTTTTTTTTTTTTTTTAATTGTCTTTTACATTTACTCCTTAAAATCAAAAATTTCGAAAAATTTTATGAATTTTTCATCAGAACGAATATTTTGAGAATCCGAAAAAAATAGATCCAGATAATCAAGGTTACAAATTTTCAGTTTCCTTTTTTCCAATAGTACATATTAAGTACACACAAATTTAAAGTCTCTATTTCAACTTGTTCGGGAGATAGAGCTTTTGCAGATGCAGACACACAGAAACAGAGACAAACGGGCGACATTTTTTTCTTTTGTTTTTTTTTCTTTCTTTTTTTTCTTTTGTTTTTTAAATACGTTTTTCGGAATCTCTAATGTTTGAAACGTGTATATGCATCAAAACATTTTTTTTTTTCAGTTTTCAAATCGATTGTAAGACTTACCCTATACATGATGGGTAAGTAAAAAGTGACAGAATAAGTTTCTTGGAAAAAAGAATACAGTAGAAGATCTTTATAACGCAATTCCATATAACGCAATTCTCCATATAACGCACAACCTTTCAGATGTAAACAATGAATTTTGCCATGAAGGAGCACCTGAATTTTAAGTCTGTAAAAAACTGCTACTGTCTGAAAACTAAATTTAATGCATTAGTACAATTTTACCTCCTTAATTTAGAACTTTTAAAGGAAAAAAAATTATTATTACAATAAATGTTTTTGAAAATGAGCAACATAATGAATAAATTGGGTCCAGGTGTATCTGGACCATTTTTAAAACGTATATTTAACAAAATGTTGAATGATCGCAATAATAGAAAAATTTATAATCTGGATAAGGAATGCAGTATAAAGGTAATTCTAATGTATTTTGATGTGTTTCAGACATATTTGTCTATATTTATGAGGTAAATTTGATGACGCGTGATATGTGATCCATATAACGCAAAATTCTATATAACGCACAACCTTGCGTTTTTAGATTTGCGTTACATAGATCTTCTACTGTATGAACTGTTTCGAGAGAAATGAAATATCTGAGTCTGAAAATAGAAAAAAGTATATTCAGAAACAAAAAAATATTACAATTCAAAGATGAAAACAGTAACATGATATTTGAACTAACTATGATATTTGAACTAATTTATAATGATTTGAATTTTTTCAGAGCTTCTGTTTGGGAATTAACCGGAATAGTATTAAAACAATTGCGGCAAATGCAACAATATTTAAATATGTATGTACAATGCAATAGGGTTATAATGGTATATAGCGCAATTTCAAAATGTTTGCTATTGAGAATATAGCATTCCAAATTAGAGTATAGATCCGCTTATAAGAGTAATCAATTAAAAGGTTCTGGGACACAATTTTAAAAAAATTTTATTTATTGAGTTAAAATTATGAATTTTTTTATCCTGGTTAAATATATTATTTGTAAACAAAATCACATGATAAAATTTCTCAGAACTTTTTTAAAATGTGGTGTAATTTAAAGTATTTATAACTCGAAATATTATTTATACGATTTCAAAAAAATTTCATATAAATAAACAGAAACATATAAGTTTCAATTTAGCATTTTTAAAAATAATTATTTAAAAAAAAATTAAAAATATTTAAAGGGAAATTTAAAAAAAAAAGATGTAACTTTTTTTTTAAAATCATATTTTGAAAAGTATTTTTTTTTTTGATTTGCTGAATCAAAATAAAAGTAAAACAATAAAAAAAGGTATGTTCCAAGTTTAAAGCATTTATCTTTAACGGTTCTTGAGTTATAATAATTTGAATTCGAGAAATTGTGAAAAAATCCATCTTGAAGAAAAACGTATTTTCACGAGAAGTTTTTTCCATGAAAACACCCGTAAAGCATGATGACGTCACTGCAACGTCGTTGTGAAGTCACATTGTGACTTTGTGACCATCGATTGTCGATGTGACGCCGATGTGAAGTCACAGTGACTAAAATGTGAAGTCGTTATGGCAGATTTAGAACTCTTTTGTGACGTTTCACAAAGTGGTCACAATGTGACAAATTTGTGAAAAATGTGCCATTTGTGACTAATTTGACATTAACATTGTGACGAAACTGTGACAAAAGCGACGATATTCAAATTGCCAGAAACATGTTTTTAGGTAGATTTCGTATGAAATACTACCTATTGCATTGTCTCCCATGTTGGAATTTCTGAAAAATTTTTGCGGATCTACACGAATCATGACTCCTAGACCCCAAAACTACCATCAGTAAAAAAGTTTATATATATATATATCTATCTATCTATCTATCTATCTATCTATCTATCTATCGGTGTATATCACTTTCTTCTAGACACGATAACTTCCATAATTATGCTCAGATCTTCATCAAACTTTTACATAAAATCAAAGGGCATAAAATCTCGGTTAAGTTCGTTAATGGGCAAAATCGGACCAAGGAGGTGAAAGTTAGGAGGGTTTTTGTGAAAACAGAAAAAACGCGATAACTTTTTAATTAAAATAGATATCGAATCAGTTTAAAGTTTATATTACTTCTAAAAAATGAGGAAAAAGTTTATGCGTGACAGATTTTTGATAAAGTTAAAAGTGGGCTCAAGGGGCGAAAAAAACATGGTTTTTGGGAGAAAAAAAATCATAACTTCGTCAATTCTCAAGATATCAAATCCAACTAAATTTTATATAAATGTACTCAATATTATCTAAAACTTTTGTATTTACAAGTTTTTGATAGGACCAATTTTTACCGATGAAAAAAATTAAAAACGAAAAGAAAAAGGGGGGAGGAAAAAGAAAAAAAACCATAACTTACTCAATTCTTAAGCAATTAAATCTAATTAAATTTATTTTACATCTTCACAATAATATCTACAATTTTTATATTGACAAGTTTTTCATAGAACCAATTCTTATAGCAAAAATAAATTAAACAAAAATAGGAGTTGGAGAAAAAACCTCAAATCCAAACTGCTTATATTCTGACTCATTTTAAAATTCATTTTTGATTTTAAACGCATCCAAATGACAGATCCTATTATTTAGCAACTATATAATGCGACGTATTGGCCAATTTTTTGATAAAGGCAGAATATATTTTTAAAAAGGCTGCCAAAAAAGGTATTTTGAACAGATTTCCCGAAGTTTTCATCATTAAAAAATTCATTAAGTATAACAAATTGCGTTTTTTATGCGTCATTTTTAAATTCATTTTTGTTCTCAAACCCATCCAATTTACAGGTCCTATTATTTAGGAACTATATAACTTGACGTATTGGGCGGTTTTTTGATAAAGGCAGAATATATATTTTAAAAGGCTGCCAAAAAGGGTATTTTGAACAGAATTTCACGAAGTTATCGTGATTAAAATTTGCGGAAATTTAAGAAATTGCGTTTTTACCGAGTCATTTTTAAATCTTTTTTTGTTCTCAAACGCATCCAATTTACAGGTTCTCTTATTTAGGAACTATATAATGTGACGGAGTGGCCAGTTTTTTGATAAAGGCAGAATATATTTAAAAAAAGGCTGCCAAAATGGGCACTTCGCACAAAATTTCCCAAAGCGACATGATTAATGAACTGTGGGTATTCAAATAACAAATTGGTTATTTTATGACTCATTTTTAAATCCAATTTTGCTCTGACACACATTCAATTGACAGTTTTTTGTTACTTAGGAACTATATAATGTGCGTATTCGTCGATTTTTTGATAAAGGGTGAATATATATATTTTAAAAGCTGTCAAAGTAAGCACTTCGCAAAAAAATTTCCCAAAGCGATCATGATAAAAGAATTGAGGTTGTATTCAAATAACAAATTGTTTATTTTATGACTCATTTTTAAATTCAATTTTGCTCTCAAACGCATTCAATTGACAGTTATTTGTTATTTAGGAACTGTGTAATGTGCCGTATTGGTCAGAGTTTTGATAAAGGCTAAATATATATTTAAAAAAAATCTGTCAAAGTAGGCACTTCGCACAAAATTTCTCAAAGCGATCTTGATTAAAGAATTGTGGATGTATTAAAATAATAAATTGGTTATTTTATGACTCATTTTTAAATTCAATTTTGCTGTCAAACGAATTTAATTAACAGTTTTTTGTTATTTAGGAACTATATAATGAGCATATTGTTCAATTTTTTAAATAAAGTAAGAATATAATTCAAAATATATTGCCAAAATGGGCATTTGAGTAAAAATAGGCTTTTTTTTTTTTTTTTTTTTTTTTTTTTTTTTTGAGATGAAAACTTTTCGAAATCTACCTCCGCCTATAGGCCATGCCGAAAGGGATTTTTTTAAAGTAAATAACATGTTTTGAAGGATATTTATAAATTTCTAAAGATTTTTAAGAAAGTCACATCTCAGTCACAATGTGACGTCCCTGAGTGGTGGCATTTTGGTCACAGATGTGATGTGACCAAAGTGACTAACAGTGACGTCACTGTGACGTCACCGTGACCATGCATGCTATTAGGGCACCATCACTTGAAAGCTAGATTTTCAAAACAAAACAAAATGAAAACGAAGAATTTTTTTCTGTACTACTTAAGATATATACATCCCGTAAGACATAATGACGTCACTGCAACGTCGTTGTGAAGTCACATTGTGACTTTGTGACCATCGATTGTCGATGTGAAGTCACAGTGACTAAAATGTGAAGTCGTTATGGCCGTTTTAGAGCTTTTTTGTGGCGTCACATTGTGACCACTTTGTGACGTCACAATGTGACCAATTTGTGAAAAGTGTGTCATTTGTGACTACTTTGACATTAACAATGTGACGAAACTGTGACAAAAGCGACGATGTTTAAATTGCCAGAAACATGTTCTTTAAAGTAAATAACATATTTTGAAGCACATTTGTAATTTTCTAAAAATTTTTAAAAAAGTCACATCTCAGTCACAATGTGACGTCACTGAGCGGTGGCATTTTCGTCACAGATGTGATGTGATCAAAGTGACTCACAGTGACATCACTGTGACGTCACTGTGACCATGCATGCTATGAGGGATAATTCAAAGCCATTTTAAGGGGGAAAAAAAAAAGAGAGAGAGGAAATTTTAATGCTATAATTTTTTTTTTTTAATTTGAGGATTTTTGTGTTCTGAACCCCCTTAAAATCACGTTCAGCTATTTTATTAAGTGTTACATTAAGGCGAAACACTAGGCACAGGAAAAGACCCGGATGATAATGTAAAGTCTATGGGGGCGTTCTTTTCAAATATTTCGCCCAAGTTAAACCGGTTCTGAAATTGAAACTATCTTAATACAAAAATTATATAAGCAAAATAGAAAAAGTAAAAACTAGGCCGGTTGTAGACAATCTTGAGCTATCCTATGCAAAAAGAAACCATTTTGAAATATTAAAATTGAAGCGAGATATTTGAAAAGAACGCTCCCATAGACTTTACACTATCATCCGGGTCTTTTTCTGTGCCTAATGTGGGGCCTTAATTGAAATCAAATATTTTCACATTTCAGGTAATGAACTCCTATTTTAAAGAAAATAAAAAGTGTTCAAACTATCGAACTACGTTATAGACGAAAATGTATTGTTGTTAGTGTGGATCTTGTTTTGACAATACTCTATTATATGTACATAAAACTTAATGTAAATATTTCATTCCCGTTGAAGGTCGTTTAAATAAGATTAGCATCTCTTATTAAATACTTTAAGGCTGTTCTAAAATTAAAAAAAAGGCAACTTTATGAAGTTTTAATTTATTTTTTGTTAGGAAGTGCATGAAAATAGTGAAACTAGCAGATGTTATTGTTCAGAAACTACCTATTCGCACTCATTTTTCCTTTTTTTTTTTTTTTTTTTTTTGCAAACACAATTAGGTTTTATAGAAAATAGTGTAAAGCTGAGCGTTTTGAACGCCTTTTTGCTCAAATCAGAAAAAAAACTATCAAACTGCCGTGAAAAACGGGTTTGTCATGGGATCGAGAAAACGTATATTTCAAATAGGTAATTTATTGATCAAAAAAAGGAAAACGCAGTTCGATTCCATATCGCTTCCATAGTCAAGCCTTCCAGTTTTACATCTATCCGTTAAAAAATGAATTTGTAAATGTGTCGTCAAAACGCTTTGCGCTTGTTCAGCACAGCAGTTAAGAACAACCTTAATGCACAGATAAAACATGGCACTGTGTTTTACCTAAAATATCGCTACCGAATGACTTATTTTGGACAAGCTAATAATTGGCAATCTGATTGTTTACAACTGACAAAGAAGATCGATTCAATTGGCCGAATGTTTTCCAACCCTTCTTGGACGTGCTTCAGCATCCGATGACCTCGACTAGACCTCGGCAGATGGCGTTAATGGAAGACCCCCTGGAGAATGCACAAATTAACCGAAGGGCTTCTCTAGAAAAGGGTTACTTCCATATTATAAGAATATCTTATTCCCCATCATTTCTGGTACTGTATTTTAGTTGATTATATTTTTCTTATATAACTTTTATATAACTTGTATAACTCATCTTTATTATAAAGCACCAATGGGTCCATGCGTAACTCTGATGTCATTTTGAAGGTGGCAAGAGTCACTGATTAAATTAAATTTTTATTAAGGCTGTTCTCAAATCCAAAAGAGCAACTTTGTGACACATGCATTGATTCATTTTTGTTCGGAAATGCATGAAAATAGCAGGTGTTGTTATTCAGAAACTGTCTAATTGCACTCATTCTTTTGTTTTTTAAAAAACAGAATAGATTTTTCATAAAAAGCCTTCAAAGTTGACACTTTTGAGCCTATTTCCAGACGAAAAACCGGTCAAAAAGCAGAAGAAAAACGGGTGATCTTGTGATCGAAATAGCTTATAACTCTATAAGTAATTTAATTATCATAAAATGGAAAAATAAGTTCAATTCGAAATCGCTTTCATAGCCAGGCATTAAAATTTTATAACTTTCTGTTAAAAAATGAATTTGTAAATGTGTCTAAACATTTTTCGCTGGTTGAGCGGATCAGTTAAGAACACCCTTAAGGCTGTTCTCAAATCCAAAAGAGAAACGTTATGGCATAAATTTAATTTATTTTGGTTTGGAAAATGCATAAAACTAGCAGGTGTTGTTGTTCAAAAACTGTATTTTCTAGTTTTTAGCAAACGTAATATTTTTTTTTTCAGAAACAGTGTCAAACTGGCCGTTTTGAACCGAATCTCTGCAATAAAGAAAAATAACTATTCAAAGTAGAGTGAAGATGTCTTTGTCACATGTTTAAAATCGCTTATAATTTGATAGGTAATTTATTGATTAAAAAAAAATGGAAAAGACAGTTCGGTTCAAAATCGCTACTCTATTCATCGCTTTTCAATTATAAATTTTTCCAGTAAAAATGCATTTGTAAATGTTTCAAAACTTTTTCAGTTTGTCCAGCAAAGCAGTTGAGAACAGTCTTAAATTAATATAAATAGCCCAGCAATAGATTCTATAACGAAATTAAAACATTCATTAATCATATCTAAAACAACAATGTATAAATAAAACATCAAATTAAGGGTGTATTTCGATTCAAACTGCTTATTTTCCGATTTATTTTTGAATTCACTTTTGCTCTCAAACTCACCAGACTCGCAGAATATCTTATTCAGAAAGTACTCAAGGTGCCGTAATTGTCAATTCTTTGATAAATGCAAAAAAATACTGCAAAAAAAAGCAATCAAGAACGGCATTTTGAACAGATTTTTTCGAAGCGGGAGATCTGTGGACGAAAAAATGGGTCATACTGAGAAGATAATTGCTTATAAATCAAATTCTAATGAATTGAGCGTAAAATGACATCACACGGCACCTCATACGTCTCTTCAAAAATACTCTCATCAAGTTTCATGTCTCTACTTTTAAAAATGTGCCTGAAATTGCATCGGAAAATTTCGAGCTGTTGAATGTGGAAAAGCGTTTTTTCGAATACACCCTTAAGAGGTATCATCAAAACTCGTGCTTAATCTAATTAATTTAATAAACAAGTTGGAAATTGCACGTGAAGCGTAGCAAATGAGGTGCGTTCGTACGATAACGAAGTTTTAAAAATATCAATCTCATAAAATTGTAAATAATTACAATTAAAATGCGCACCAAACAATGTTCTCCCTATACCATTATGCAATGGAATACTTTTGTGTGGCCTTGTAAACAATAACAAATATTCTTTGCACCACAGATTATGAAAAAATGTATATTATAATATGTACTTTATAGATGCATATCAATTGTATTACGTTCGAATAAATGTAACACCATTAAAATGCATTTGAAACATTTTTCCCCATTGACCGTATTGTAACGGAATTCTTTTGATTGTCCCTGTAATTGATCTATCTATCCGATTTTCATAACATTTGAAATAACCCAACAAAATTATGTAATAATTATAAATTTTAAATTTCAAACGATTCGGCTGGGTAGTTTTTGCGTTGTTATATGCGGAAGGACAGACAGACGGACAGATAGACGGACGGACTGAACGACAACAATAGGTGCTACGTATTTACATAATTACGAACGCACCTAATAAAATGACGCAAGTTACACAAAAAAGAAAGAAAAGACACCAAAGCAATAGACAACGATGTTTCTCCTGTTTTGGCGTTTCACTGTGGCAAAACTGGTTTCACAGATAAACTCAAAGACGGAGGCAAAAAATAACTATTGCTTACAGCGAAGTCATTTTCATACATAAATAAAGGGAATTAAAAATATTTGTATATATATTTTTATACATATATATAATGTGTCAAAGTTTCACCTCGTTGAGGAAAAAATAAAAAAAAAATAAAAAATAAATAGTTGTATTGATAATAAAAGAAGTTTTTTGAGAGCAAAAGTAAAATTAATATTTACTTCGGGACCAAGCTAATTTAGAGATGAGAACAATCTTTAGAAAAACATATTGAACAAGTGGGTAAGTGGGGTCATGGATCACACAGAAGATTTCGTTTAATATTTCTTTCAAAATAACTTATCCTTTCATTGAAAAAAATCCAAGTTGTTAATTTATAGTTATTAAATTATTTCACAAATGGTAGCACCAACGAATTTAATTCAAAAATAAGTATAAAAGAAAGTTATTTATCTTAATAAAATTAAAATTGTTCAAATCAAATTATTTAAACAAAATACAAAATTCCAAATTTTTAGGAAAAGAAAAAAAATAAGATTTTAAATTTCTGAAAACGAAAAGAAAAATGTTTAAACGAAATTTCAAATGCTCAATCCTTAATACATCGCCATAGTTTTTAAAATAGAAAGAAAATTAAATAAAAAAAAATATATATTATATATAAGAGTTATTATTTATCACTGCATAAAAAACACTTAAATGGACAAAAAATACAAACTTTCTTTTAATTAAATCCATCGAAATAGGAAAATTTCAATTTCCAGAATATGGGTTCGAACTAAGTACCTCCTGTTTACTAGTGAGATTCTTATACTCCAAGATATCATGTCTATACTCAAAACGTTAATTAAGGTTCTCTTCTACAATTTAAATATAAAAAACACTTAAATGGACAAAAAATACAAACTTTCTTTTAATTAAATCCATCGAAATAGGAAAATTTCAATTTCCAGGATATGGGTTCGAACTAAGTACCTCCTGTTTACTAGTGAGATTCTTATACTCCAAGATATCATGTCTATACTCAAAACGTTAATTAAGGTTCTCTTCTACAATTTAAATATAAAAAATGAACGGGTGACATTAAAGAAATTAGTTTAATTAAAATAATACACTTTTTCAAAATTTTATGGTTTGCCGAGTAACACGGGATATCCAGCTTTAAGTACACAAAATTTGAAGCCTCTGACTTATGCAGCTTTTGTCACAGACTCTGTGACATACAAGAGACAGAGGTGAATAGGGTTTCGTCACATGAACGAAATCCTAAAAAAGACACCACTGTAATCGGCAACGAAAGAAGTTACAGGGCACGTCAGCTATGTTTCTCCTTCTTTGATATATCGTTGTGGCAAAAACGGTTTTACAGGTAAACTAAACGATGCAGTGATAAATAATTATTACTTTCTCATGCCTATCGCAAAATCATTTTCGAACATAAATATTTTTTTACACTTTCCAAAAAAGTTAAAAAGTGTTTATGTATTCGATTTGTCTGTCCGTCTGGCCGGATCGACATATGGCCATCTCTCCACGCTCTAACTCTCATAAATATACTCGGATTGCCATGAAATTTTTGGACGTTATTGACATTTACCCTAGCACGAAACCTGATGAAAATGAAGTTTCTACCATGATTAGTTTATTTACAGGGACAATCGAAAGTTTTCCGATACATTAGGCCCTATGGGCGAAGAAACGTTTCAAATGAATTTTAAAGATATTACACCCATTAAAACACATTCAATTTTATTTGTCTCTACGAAGTGCACTAAATATGCATTTTGTAAAATATGCAGTTAAAAGAATAGTTATTATTCATTTACAGGGCCACACAAAAGAATTCTAATACATAACAATAAAGGAGGAAATTGTTCGCGACATATTTTAATTATGGTAAACGGTTTCATATGCAATCAAATTGATATACGTTGCTGAAATTTAATATGAGTTATTTAACGCAGAATGCGAAGTGCATTGGCATTTACAGGGACATACAAAATATATCAAATAGTATATTCTATCGGAAGTACTGTATTTCTGGATGATGACTGTTCGATTGATGAAATGCATTTTTAATTACGGTATGCGCTTTTAAATTTCACTAAATGTATGCACATTATATGGCGTGTATAAATGCTAATAGTTACGCAATTTAGATATACAGGGTTACACAAAAGAGCTCGGAAAGATGAATAATAAGCGTAATTTTCTTAAAAGTGGTTTTCAAATTAATTTTGTATTTTTACGTTGAATTTAGATTACTATACAGTATTTGTAGAATATAGATAAAATTATATACAGGTTCACGCGAAGAACTGGATACGGGCTGGCTTATGGGTGATAATTTCTGGAAATGTGATTTAAGTAGGTTAAAGAGTATTTTTGTTTGAATCAAATTTCAGCAAAATACTTTTGCATAATAAAGGTACTAGGTAAACTACAGGGCTGAACAAAATTATTGAAATAAGTTTTCATCGATTAGTATATAAAAAAAATTTCAACCAGTTAGGCCTTTTTTTTTTTTTTTTTTTTTTTTTTTTTTTTTTTTTTTGCTAAACTAAATTTCTCCATTATACAGTATATATATCAACCGACAAATCAAATACAGGACTGTTCAAAAGAGAGGCTTAATACATATTTGGTTATGAACAGTTACACCTCATTTCCATGGACAACGAAGTTTTGTTAAAGATTTCAAGAAGTGTTGGAAAGTGTTTCATAATCTATGCTTAACGCATGATTTTTCTTATTTGTTTTACATGTATACTTATTTATATATCGTATGTCTATTTTTCGTCTACAACAAAAATATGTCGAATAAAAAAGGTATTTTTTTTTAAAGATCAAAATTACGATTAACATTGACTTCAAGAAGAAGCATAGATGATATGAAATCAGATACACCATGACGCAAAAGTTTAGACAATGACGTCATTCAGCTTTAAAATGTAGAATTATGATGTCAGAATTACAAAAACCTGTAAAAGTAAACATATTCAAAAACTGATTTAAAATGCTATGTACAAAAGACAGTCGTTTTATTTGCTATAATACTAATTTTTTTCATAAAAATTCAAATGTGCTTGTCGCAAAAGTTTAGACACTATTCTAAATTTCTTTGAATATTCGCTGGCATATGCAAATTTAGAATCGATGATGTCACAAATTTGGAGTACTTAAGTTCTGCAAACGATTGCGCTTCATAGTCGACATGCCGAGAGCTAAAGAAATTCAAGTGAATGAGGTTTCAAGGATTTGGCAGTTGAAAGGTGAAGGGAAGAGCGTTTCTGAAATTTCTGCTATTCTTAATAGGTCAAAAAAATCTGTTTATCGAGTTTTATTAAGTGGTTCCGAATATAAAGCAAAATGTCGGTCTGGGAGGCCACGTGTGACAAATGTACGAGAGGATCGCCTGATACAAAGACTAGCGAGTACTCAACAAATGAGCTTACGTGGAGTTCAAAGCTCATCGGGACTCTCTGTATCAAAGGATACGATTCGTAGACGAATTTTGGAAAAAGGAACAATCGTTTATAGCAAAATGCAGAAGAAACCAGCTCTGAAGCCACATCATAAGTTACAAAGAATGATGTGGGCTCGAAAACATATGTCATATGGAGAGAAATGGCAGTCAGTCATATTTAGCGATGAAAAAAAGTGGAATCTGGATGGTCCAGATGGTTGTTTATCGTATTGGCATGACTTGCGGAAGGAACCTCGACGTTTTTTTAGTCGCAGACAAGCAGGGGGCTCGGTGATGGTTTGGGCAGCCTTTTGCTATAATGGACAAGTATCTCTGACCTTCACCAGTGGTCGTCAAACTCACAGCATTATACACAGACATTAGAAGAAAACCTACTGCCATTTGCTGAGCTTCTAGGGGGTCCTCAGTGGGAATTTCAGCAAGACAATGCTTCAATTCACACTGCAAAACATTCAAAATCTTGGTTTAATTCCCATAATATAAGAGTTCTCGACTGGCCAGCATGTAGCCCAGATCTTAACCCTATAGAAAACCTTTGGAGCATCATGTGTCGCAAAGTTTATAGCAACACTAGACAATACTCTTCTGTACAGGAACTTAAGACATCTATTGAGGATGCATGGTACGATATCGATCCACAAACTACGCAAAATTTAGTTTCTTCGATGCAATCTCGTATATTTGACGTAATACAAAAGCATGGATGCGCAACCAGGTTTTAAAAATTGTTTATTTCGATTTTATTTGATTTGTGTCTAAATTTTTGAGACAGCAGTTTATTTTTGTTACCATTTAATTTATTGCAATATGCACAATTCCACTTTTCTTTGTTATAAATATTGTTTATATGTACAGCACATTAATTTCAAGCAGTGATTTGAAAATTGAATAAATATTTTTCAAAGTATGTAAGAATTTCTTCATTGTCTAAACTTTTGCGTCAGGGTGTATGAAAACAGTTCTTGAATAATAAGTTTTAAAATGAACTGGAAAAATTACCATAATAACTTTATAACAAAATCACTTTTTAGACACTAAAATGACACAATTAAGAAAAAAAAAAAAAGAAAGAAAGAAAGAAAAGAAAGAAAAAAAAATAGACACTACTGCAATCAGCAACATTCCAGCAATGTTTTTCCCTTCTTTGGCGTATACTTGTGGCAAAACTGGTTTTACAGGTAAGCTGAACGAAGCTACGGACGACAGCGAAAAATATAGTTATTACTTTCTGACCCTTGCCGCAAAATCGTATTCATGCATAAATACAGAGGAAAATAAGTAAGAAAAATCATGCGTTAAGCATAGATTATGAAGCACTTTCCAACACTCCAGGAAATTTTTAACAAAACTCCGTTAATTAGGGAAATAAGGGTATATAGCCAAACATTTAGTCCAATACTTTTGAACAGCCCTGTATTTGATCTGTCAGTTCATATACAAACTATATAATATAAAAAATTTAGTTTAGCAAGAAAAGAAGAAAAAAGCTTAAAATTCCTTTTTTAGTAATTTGTACTAATAAATGGAAACATACTTGAAAACTTTTGTTCAGCCCTGTAGTTTACCTTGTAATTTTATTACACCTCAGTAAGAAGCTAAAATTTATTTTAAACTCAAAACTTCTGAAATAACATCGTTATAAATTATCATTAATAAGCATCCATGTATCCAATTCTTTGCGTGGCCCTGTATATCATTTTATCTATATTTTGCAAACATTTCTTTGTAAATTGAATGCAATTCAGCGTAAAAATGCATACCTTATTTAAGAACCACTTTTAAGTAATTTACGCTCATACTCAGTAACGTTGGTGAGCTCTTTTATGTAGCCCTGTATATCAACTATAACATTTATACACACCGTATAATGTACAAAGATTTAGTGAAACTTAAACGCGTATATCATAATTAAAATGCATTACATCCATCTATCAGCCACCTTCGGAAACATATACAGTACATCGGAAAGAATGCACTATTTGAAATTTTTTGTGTGTCTCTGTAAATGCAATGTACAGTATACTACGCAAGACAGTATCGTATAATTTATATTAAGCCTCAGTGACATATATCACTTTTATTACACTTGAAGCAGTTTAATATATTTAAAACATGTCGCACACTATTCTCCCCTTTACCATTATCCAATGGAATTCTTTTGTGTGGCCCTGTAAAGGAATATTAGCTATATTTTCACTGCATGTTTTATAGAATGCATATTTTAGAGCACCACTTAAATGCATATAAATTTTAATATGTTTGACAGCGTGTAACATCTTTAAAATACCTTTGAAACGATTTTTCCCTGTAGGTCGTAATGTAATGGAAACCTTTTGACTCTCCCTGTAAATAAAATAATCATACTAGAAAGTTAATTTTCAATAGGGTTCGTGCTAGGGTAAACGTCAATAACATACAAAAATTTCAGGGAAATACGAGTGTAATTACAGGAGATAGAGCGCGGCCAGACGGACAGACAAACCAGATGCATAATCAGAATTCATAAGCAGAACGATTTTTTAAAAATGCATAAGCACTTTTTAAATTCTTGGGAAGTGTTAACAACGTTAAAATTCATTTGAAACAATTTTTCCCCATAGGCCGTAATGTAATGGAAAACTTTTGACTGTCCCTGTAAATAAACTAATCATGGTAGAAACTTCATTTTCCATAGGGTTTGTGCTGAGGTAAACCTAAATAACTTCCAAAAATTTCATGGGAATTCGTGTATATTTACGAGAGTCAGAGCGTGGATAGACGGTGGTCAAACGAACAGACAAACCGAATGCATAAGCACTTTTCAACTTTGTTGGAAAGTGCTAAAATGGATTTTATGTGCATTTATGCATCATAAGTAATGTGTCAAAATTTCGACTTGTTGAGTGAGGGGAAAAAAATTGTTTTGAGAACCAAATTAAAAATAATATCGAGCTCGGGTAGAAGTAAGTTCCGATATGAGAACAACCTTCACAAAAGCATATTTTAAAATGAAACAAAAAAATACTCAAAATTAATTTTTTTTTTTTTTTTTTTAAGTCTAAAATGACAAAAAAGAAGGAAAACACACAACTGCTAACGGGAACAACGCCACCGAATGTTTCTCCTTTTTTGATGTACCCTTGTGGCAAAACTGGTTTTACAGGTAAACTAAACGACGAGGGCAAAATTGCTTTCTGACGCTATCGATAAAAATACAGTCGACTGTCGTTAATTCGAAATCGGATAGTTCGAATCTTTGCTTAATTCGAACTAAACATGAAGCTCCGAAATTTTCAATGGCAGAATAACGTTAAAAATTTTCATTAATTCGAACTCATTTTCTCTTGACTTCGTTTAATTCGAACTAACGAGAATTCTGATTTTTTTATTTTTCTTTTCTTCTCACGGATTTCAGATCATTTGAATAATTTCTTTCTTTGATTTATATGAAAATTGTTTCGAACGAGTATAGATATAACTCCATGCATTTTATATCCATTTTCTTAGAGCCCCGTCAGTCTATCAGTGACGCTTTAAATTTTTCTTCTATCGTGTTTGTTTCTAATATTTTAATTAGTTTATATATACATACATTCTAATTTAATATTAAGTCATATTCTAATGATAATAGAAGAAATAAATTAAAAAAATATTATAACATTAATTCCTTTGTAATAGTACCGTATTAAGCATGTTTTTCATAATTCGAACATTTCTTGTGGTCTCGACAAGTTCGAATTAACGAGAGTCGACTGTATATCAGAAGGTTGATATGAATTTATGGCTAATACTATAGTTTCATAATCAATGGACAAAAGTACAATATCCGAAGATTAGAATAAATTTAGGTATAATATTATAGTTTCATATTCATTGAACAAGATTCAACATTAAATTTCAATAAAACTTTGTTATATTATTGTTTTATAGTCAATAGACAAAAATACAATATCAGAAGATTGCAATAAATTTAGGTACAAACTATAGTTTCATATTCATTTAACAAAATACAACATTAAATTTCAATAAATCTTTGTTATACTATTGTTTCATAGTCAATAGACAAAAATACAATATCAGAAGATTGCAATAAATTTAGGTACAAACTATAGTTTCATATTCATTTAACAAAATACGAAATTGAATTTCAATAAATCTTTGTACAATACACTATTGTTTCATATTCAGTGGATAAAAATATAATATCAGAAGATTTGTATAAACTTGTGAATAATACTATAGTTTCATAGTCAATGGACAAAAATACGTCATAAGAAGATTGGTATAAACTTGTAAATAATATTATAAATTCATAATCAATGTATAAAAATACAATATCAGAAGATTCCAATAAATCTTTGTATATAATACTATAGTTTCATATTCAATGAACAAAATAAAATATTACGTTTTAATAAATATGCAACTAATACCATAATTTAATATTCAATGGATAAAAATATAATTTCAGAAGATTGGAATAAACTTGTGTATAATACTATAGTTTCATAATGAAAGAATAAAAATGTAACATCAAAGCATAGAAATTAACCTATGTATAATATTGCAGCATCATCAATGAAAAAAAAATGTAATATCAGAAGATTTCAATAAGCTTTTGAATATTATTATAGTTTCATAATCGATGGCAGAAAAATAATATCAGAAGATTTTTTTTCCATTTTTAGATTTCTATTTAAGAAGAATCTCTTGCCTCTCATCTTAAATTAATGAAAGAAAATTAAAATCTCTCAAAAGGCCATTGATCGTTAAAAATTCAAAGTAATTACATAGTTATTTACTGTGAGACGGGAGAAAATCCTGTACTTAAAAAATTTAAGCAAACAGAAGGCAAGATAAACGAGCTACCATCTTCTCAGACTATATTAAGAGCACGGGTCTTCCGTTGTCATGGCGACAGCTCTGGAGTACAGGTGGGCGTGGTCGAATGGGCAGAAGAGGGAAGGATTTGCCGCCCACTGCTCATCCGCAGAGAGAAAATGTCAAGGAAGATCAAGGAGAAAGTTTTTTCTTTTTTCATCTCCATGTCTTCAGACTCTCTCTGTATCGATGTTGCCAATTTGCCTCTCACAATTTCACAAGAGGCGGATAATTTTCCAGCCTCGGTTTAAAAAAAGAAAAGTGTTTCGTGCAAAATGAAGAATTTTGTGTAATTTGTTTGAAGCATGAAAAAAAAAATGGAATAGATTGTTTAAAGAAAATTGCTTCATTTCGAAAGATAAAAAGTTGAAGCCTTCTATTTGTAATATTTACTGAGTTTTTCTTTTTGTTTTCCAGCATTAATCTGAACAGATGCATCGAATATGACTGTTTTGTTTCACATATAATAAAAGCCTGAGTCATGTGACTTTCATGAAAAGTTCAGGGCTGACCACATCACTTTTTATATGCGAGGCGAGCATTTGCCACTTTAATGTTAGCCAGGCCCAGGTGATAAGTTGCCAAATATTGATCTATCGCCATCATTTCATCTATACAATATTAGTTCAAGTCATTTGACTGTCATAGAAAACTACGAGCTGATCCCATCACTTTCCTTTTCAAGATTTTCATTTTGATAAAAAGCCTCCAACATTTCCAAATAAAACTACATAAAAGTTGCCCATGATCGCAACGAATTCCTGATACTTTTATGTTAACTGGGTGTAAATCTCGCCAATAAGATTTTTTTAAACTCGCTAGTTACTATTTTTTTAAATTATTTTTCGCATGATAAATTAAAACAATGTTTTGAAGTTCGAATTAAATATCGTTGATTGTGGAATATTTTATTTATATATATTTTTTTTCGTTTTTCTTTAAAAAGAAAGAAAGATATGCCAACAGTGAATTTTAAGTGTAACAATTTTAAATGAAAATTTTGTGTTTTTAAATGAAATGGGTGAAATGATTATAATATTTTTAATGAAATGAAAAAAAAAATGTGATGTGAACAGTGTTTAGCGATTTATCGCCTGCTCCCGCTAGCATTAAAAAAAATAAAGAGTTCCTGATTTCTCTACCAGAATCTTTTGATCTAGCAATAAATTGAGTTATGAATAAAATTATTAGAGTAAAATATTTGTTAAGAATAAAATTATTTATGATTAAAATACATTGCTTAGCATACATTTAAAGAAGACCAAACTGATCGCTAAGGGTGGCTAGTATTCTTATAAGAAAGTATGTGTGATTCCCAGATTATGAAATTTGTGGTTAAAGGTGTATTCCGAAAAATAATTTTTCATTCTCGACAGCTCGAAAATTTCCGATACACTTTCAGACTCATTTTTGAATGTAGAAACATGAAACTTGTTGAGGTGATTTTTGAAGAGATGTACAAGGTGCCGCGTGATTTCATTTTTCGCTCCATTCATTAGAATTGGATTTTCTCAGTATGACCCCTTTTTTTTCTCCCCAAACTCTTGCTTTGAAAAATTCAGCTCAAAACGCCCACTTTCACAGCAAATTTTTGCATTATTTTCTGTATTTATCAAAAAATCGAGGAGCACGGCACATTGTGCACTTTCTTAATAAGAGAATTTTCCAGTTTGTGCATTTGAGAGGAAAAAGGAATTTAAAAATAAATCAGAAAATAAGCAGTTTTGATTGAAATACAACCTTAAAATCCGGTAACAGTGATATATTTGAGTTCTTATGAATCAGAAAGATAGACGAGAAATTACTTATGGGTGTATTTCGATTCAAACTGCTTGTTTTCCGATTTATTTTTGAATTCACTTTTGCTCTCAAACACATTAAACTCGCAGATTCTCTTATTTAGAAAGTGCACAAGGTGCCGTGAAGGCCAATTCTTTGATAAGTGCACAAAATATTGCAAAAAAAGCAATCAAAAACGGCAATTTGAACCGATTTTTCCGAAGTGCAAGATTTGTGAACGAAAAAAAAGGGTCTTCCTGAGAAGTTAATTGCTTATAAATCAAATTCTAATGAATTGAGAGTAAAAAGACATCCCACGGCACCTCATATGTCCCTTCAAAAATCCCCTCAGAAAATTTCATGTTTCTACTTTAAAAAATGTGTCAGAAATTGTATCGGAAAATTTCAAGCTACTGAAGGTGGAAAAGCCTTTTTTTCGAATACACCCTTATGGCTCTATATATTTAAGGTTGTTCTCGAATATAACGGAATGATTTTCTGATACATTTTTACATTCTTCTATCTTTACCTAGAAGAAAGTATTGAATTCGTGAAAATTTTCGAATTCTGGTTTTTGACGGATTTACTCAGGGGATTTACTATAGGGGTCAGAGATTCTAAAAAACATGTTTTTACAAAATGTCTACATGTGAGTGTGTGGTTCTGTGACTCTCTATAAGTATGTGACATAAATTTTGTTGGCGCTCTTTCTCAAGAAATAACGCATGGAATTTGACAAAAAATTATGTTCAAGTTGTCCCCTGACATAAATTGGTGTTGATTAGTTTTTGGTGTTAAATCGCTTTACAATTGGTGCTGCTGTGTTGCGTTTTTTACGATTTACCCAACAGCTACTTCTCAATAAATAATACGCGGATTTCTATTGAATTTCAGATTCAGTTAGTCCTTGGTATGAATTGATGCTGTTAAGATTTTGGTGTACATCGCTCTGCAGGTGGCGCTGCTATGCCACATTTTTCCTGATTTTTGCAATAGCTCTTTCTCAAGAACTAATGCACGGAATGTAACAAAATCTATATTCATGTAGTCCCTGATAAATGTTGATGCTGAATTAGTTTTTGGTATATTAATATGCTATAATGTGCGTTACACGCATGTTGAAGTGTCATAATAAAAACTTTTACAATTTGAAACTGAAAGCTCACACGTCATTTGATTTATAAGTAGAGTGTATATAATTGTCGCAAAAACCGTGAAGTAATTTTTTTCATCAGAGCAAAAATGTGAATAGGATTAAACTCGAAGTCTGAACCCTTCGCTCTATTTAACAATGTTCGTCTAATTGAGCTGTCTGGACGACACTCCAGCGAACATATAGCCGCTCAGATAAGTCATTTGGTTAAATAGTCAAGGTTGTTGTTTAAACAGCACGACAGAATAGACGACAGATAAAGGAACTCCAATAAATCATAGATGAGTAATTACCTTTTTATTATTTTCAAAACAATTATCTAATTAGCAAATATCTCAAAAGTGTGGTCATTTTAGGTGTGTTCGAAATTATCGAAATACGTAGCATCCGTCTGTCCGCATGTTAGCAATACAAAAACTACCGAACCGAATCGTTTGAAATTTAAAATATATAATTGTTGCCTAATTTTGTCGAGTCATTTCAAATTTTATGAAAATCGGATGCATAGTTTAATGACAGGGATGATCAAAACTATGCCGTTACATGGCGTCCAAAAGGAAAAAAAATAATTTCAAGTGCATTTTAATGATGTTACAAGCTTTCAAATTTATTAAAATTTACATGTATCTATAAAATATGTACTAAAATGTACTATTATATACAATTTGTGGTAAAAAGAATATTTGTTATTAATTTACAGGATCACAGAAAAGTATTTCATTAGATAATGGTATAGGGAGAAACATTATTTGAGGTGCATTTTAATTATATTTAACTAGGATAACACCCTCAGTAATTGGCATGCACCAGTGATTGGCACATTTTACAAACATGTCCTAAAAAAAGATTTATATCCAGTCTTTTAAAAATTCAAGACCATATATCAGTTATATGCTCATTTACGTTAAAGATTATAACTTTGATTTATTTTACAAGATGACAATAGAGCCTAGGAAAGAGAAACAAATCTGGCTTGTATCAAATTAGCCATTTTGTTGCAAATTCTTGTTCTTTGGCTTAAGGAAGGCATGCTTTTCAATTCATTATTATCTGATTTATAATATATTTTAAATTTTAATTGACAACAGTTTTGTTTAGTTAAAAAGGGTTACTTTAATTGTGTAAAAGTATTTTCGACACAAATATTTGGATTTCTGAATTAATGGTAGTTGCCAATTAATGGTGCTTCAATTTTGCTAGTTCAGAGTAATTGGCACCTATTCCAATTACAAGGAATTCGCAAGGAATTTGAAATTAAACCATTTATTTTAGAAGTACTTTTAAAATTATAGACTAATTTTGTTATCATTTGTTTTTATTTGAAAATATAAATTTTATCAGTAATTGGAATCCATTAAAGCTTCATATGACAATTACTGGGGCCAGCATGACGATTACTGGTTATTAATGTAAGTATATTGTATTGTTTTAAAGTGTTCACATTTCAGATTAATATGCTGATTTCTTACTCTCACAAACCTGAAATATGGCATCTTCATCTACAGTAAATTAATTTAAAGCGATTAAACCCAATGCAAAATGTAAAGTTTTTTTAAAATATAAACATATGCCAATTACTGGATCACAAGGTGTCATACATTGGTACTCTAGGTGCCAATTACTGGTGATTTCAGCAACTTTTTATAAATATATTTTTATAAAAATACTTTTTCATTTTTTTTTTTACTTTTAGTGGGCAAAATAGATGCACAGATATGCATTCTTTGATTTAAAAATATTTCCAAGTAAATAGCTTATTTCTTTGTAATGAAAATTTAAGTAAGTTTAACGACAAATTCTTAATGTGCCAATTACTGGGGATGTAACCCTACTTAACATTTTATGAAATAAATATACGCTGCTGAGGATTACTACTAGTTGCTTCCTGTATAATAGAAAGTATATAGTATTTACAGGGACACACAAAAGATTTCGGATACTGTACTGTTTTCGAAGTATACTGTTCATTTTGAAACCTTCGCTATAGAACGAACACACCTCATTTGCTATGTTTGAGGTGCAATTTCAGATTTGTTCCATCTGACCGAAAATATGTCTAGGCTGACTTTTGAATCCAGAACCTTTAGCTATAAATGCCGATGCTCTTCCAGTTGAGCTATCTAAACAATAATCCAGCAAATAAAATTTTCGCTCAGATCTGGGCTTTTACTTGAAACAGCACCACAGAATAAACTGCTGATAAAGGAAATCCAGCAAACTATAGATGAATAATTGCCCTTAATTATGGTAAACACAATCATTGGATTGGTAAATATTTCAAAGGAATGGTCATATTTGTGGGAAGGGTGGGATATAATGGAATATATTAGTGGAATATTAGTGGAAAGTCCTTTTCCTTATTTAAGAGTGCATATTTTCTTCTCCATATCGCAACTCTGATGACAACGGTACTCAAGTGACGTAGCTGAATGAAAGGCGTGGTTAAGCACTAATGTTAAAAACTGAAATGAAGGAAAGAGAAACTCAAACTAACAGTTGTTATGAGTTGGCTGGAGAGAACAGGGCGTAGTATGACGACTCGAGACGCGTGTTAATTCTGATGGGTGATGAAACAAAAATCTACGATGTTTCAAGATGAATATAAGTCACTTGTAAATAGCAATGTGTAAATATTTCATTTTTGTAAATAATTTGTTCTTTAATACAAGTTTTAGAATTCTAACGGTGTCAATCTGCAATATGTTTTTCTGTTTTTACTTCTGTTCCTACATATTTTCATCGCCGCGAAAGTATGGCCTGGTTGGAACTCGCATCCAGAGCACTTGGCTGCCAATAGTCTAACAGTTCCAGATGTCTTGATCAAATGGTTGATCTGAGTAAGTATTGTATTAGCGTGGGTGTCGTCCAGATAGTTCAATTTGAAGAGTACTGGCAATTAGACTAAAGGGGTTTGGGTTCGAATCTGATTCTGGTCGTATTTTCACACAAATGAAAAAATTGCTAGTGTTTTGAATTATTTTCCAATCAGATGACGTGTAACATAATTAAACGTATAAACAGGGTTCTCGCTTACGTCATTGTGACAAAATGTTTGATTTGACGAATAAACGAACAATTAAACTCGCCTAATTGCGAATGCTTAGTTTCTGCTCTGTTTTTGAGTGTGCTAATAGAATCGAGATTTTTATCTGTATTTCTGAGCAATAGATGTCGCTTTACATGTTTAATCGTACCATGCCATTTATATTGCTTTACTTGTTGACACATTGATTCAATACTAATTCAGCAACATCAAAGATACCGAAAGGATAATCCAATAAGAATTTTTCTATTGTCAATTAATCACTATCTATGCACCAGCATCGTACTGGTAAAAACGCAACAAAATTATTCGCATAAAGTACCAAATAGAGAAAAGTGTTGCTGGAATTTGGTGTTAAAATAGGCCATTTACCATGCTATTTTTTAGTTGTAGGTTGAGTATCATTGGCCGGTCAATTTTTAGAGTCAAAATCTCATATAACATATATGAGTATGTTTTCACCACAGTAAATCAAAGGTAGCTATTTTGAATTTTTATTTAGTATGCTAAAAAAATTTATCAAACGTTTATTTATTTAGTTGACATTTAGGATGTTCTTTTTGATAGTTTTTTAGTGGATAGTCGAATTTCCACTTTTTAAGTAATGGCAAAAAAAAAAAGTTATTTTAGAATATATTCCAAAACAAGTTGGAAATTGCACGTGAAACGTAGCAAATGAGGTGCGTTCGTACTATAACGAAGTTTTAAAAATATTACTCTTATATATCAATCTCATAAAATTGTAAATAGTGAATTACAATTAAAACGCTGATCAAACAATGTTCTCCCTATACCATTATGCAATGGAATACCTTTGTGTGGCCTTGTAAATCAATAACAAATGTTCTTTGCACCACAAATTATGTAAAATGTATATTATAATATATATTTCACAGATGCATAACAATTTTACTGTGTTCGAATGAGTGTAACACCATTAAAATGCATTTGAAACATTTTCTCCCATTGACCGTAATGTAACGGAATACTTTTGATTGTCCCTGTAATTGATCTATGCATCCGATTTTCATAAAATTTGAAATAACTCGACAAAATTATGTAATAATTATGTATTTTAAATTTTAAACGATTAAAATGCATTTGAAACTTTTTTCCCCATTGACCGTAATGTAAAGGAATACTTTTGATTGTCCCTGTAATTGATCTATGCATCCGATTTTCATAAAATTTGAAATAACTCGACAAAATTATGTAATAATTATGTATTTCAAATTTCAAACGATTCGGTTGGGTAGTTTTTGCGTTGTTATATGCGGACAGACAGACGGACGGACTGAACGACCACTATAGGTGCTACGTATTTACATAATTACGAACGCACCTAAAAAGAATAAAATAAGGGTTTAAAGATAAGTTTTTCTGTGTTTCACGCCGAACCTATTTTGCTAACATTTAATTTTTTTCATTTGCCCACTGTTTTTTATTTCTTATTTTCCAAATCGCTAATGTTGGTCAAAAGCCAGCAAGAACCCTGCGTATGAACCATGCTTTCTTTCAGGGATCACTACATTTTTTTTTTTTACAAAATCCAAACTGAGAACAGCAAAATAACACCCTTACCATTATTTTTTCTCCTTTAGCTTGCAAAAAATTTCCAAGCACTTTTCTGCATTTCTTCAGATATTCATCCCGTTTCTTATTTTTACATTCCTTCAAACATTTCTCCAAGAAACTAAGACTTTCTTCCGCAATCGATTGGAAGACAGAAACTGTTCCGGAAAACTGCGTTCGATTTAACCACTCTGCAAATTCGAACGCATTTTCTCTCCCAAAGCATCCTTTTATGCTTAGAAAAGAGAAAACCGATGGCAGTTTGGAGTAGCAAGGAGGAAGGGGGGAAGGGGAGGTTGCAGAGTGTCATTTTATATTCTGGGGCGCTTTCCTGCGGCGGAAATGGGGCTTATGGCTTTGATTTTGGATGTCGGGGCTGCCTCTTTCGCGGATTTCTGGGAGGTTCTAACTTTTCTTTCCCATTTCTCAGCGCAGCCTCTGAAAGCGTTCGATTCCTTTTCTCCGTTCGTTTTGATCATGCATGAAGAATCGGTGAGATTTGAATTATCGTCTGCATCGGTGCAATTTTCATTTACGCGATAAGTGGTATTAATGTTTGTTCTTCCAATCAAATATTCTTTTCTACTTGTCGAAGGGATTATTTGATGCAAGATGGGTTTCATTTCTTCATGGATAAAATTTTATGATGCTCGTATTAATTCTCATATTAATAGAAAAAGAATGTTTATATCATTTTCTGCAAAATGTGATATAGATTGGTTTAAAATCATAAATCATTGTTAGATTCTGATTAAAGTTTTTGTTCGATTCCTTGAATATCGATACGTAGGAAATGCCAGAAAATATAGCATATTTCGTTATTATTTCGAAGTAAATATGTTTCGTAGCCATCTTGAAAGTATGAATTTGAATTTGTGTCTAGTCTTAAGAATGTTTGTTCTAACTTTTCTTTCCAAATTTTCCGTACAACACTCAAAATTGTTCGATTCCTTTCTTCTTTTGTTTTTATCATGCATGAAGAATCGGTGAGATATGAATTATCGTCTACATCGGTGCAATTTTCATTTACGCGATAAATGGTATTAATGTTTGTTCTTCGAATCAAATATTCTTTTCTACTTGTCGAAGTGATTATTTGATGCAAGATAGGTTTCATTTCTTGCATGCCTGAAATTTTCTAATGCTTGTATTAAATATCATATTAATGGAAAAGAATGTTTTTAATATTTTCTGATAAATAAGATAAAAATTTGATTAAAATCATTGTTCGATACCCAATTAAAGTTTTTCTTCGATTCCTTGAATATCGATAGATAGGAATATCAGAAAATATAGTACAAGAAGTAAATATATTTCGTAGCCATCTTGAAAGTAAGAGTTTGTGAACAGCCTTAAGAATGATTGTTCGAATTTTTCTTTCCAATTTTTCAGCACAACTTCCAAAATGTACAATTCCTTCGTTCGTTCGTTTTTATTATGCATGAAGAGTCAATGAGGTATAAATTATCGTCTGTAGTGGTGCAATTTTCATTTACGCGATAAATGGTATGGATGTTTGTTCTTGAAATCAAATATTCTTTTCTACTTAATGACGTGAATCTGATGCTAGATAAGCTTATTCCATTCTGCATATCTAAAGTTTTTAATCGCACTTATTACAATATTAATGAAAAATACTATTTATTATAATTTTATAATTTATTATTTATTATTTATTTATCATTTATTATTATTTTTATTTATTATCTTTTTATGATAAATATGACACAAACTTGGATAAAAAAAAAAGAAAAAGATAACTGATGATTTGATTTCTGATTGAAATCATTGTTCGATTCCTTGAATATCAGATAGGAATATCAGAAAATGTAGTGCAAGAAGGAAATATACAGGGTGTTTATAGAGTTCCGGACCCATTTCGATGTTTGATAACTCATAAAATAATAAAGATTGATTAAAATTAATAACATAAATGGTTAGATAGACTCAAAAAGTTTCATGACCCTTGTCAATGAACTTCCACGTGTGCCCCCTTCGTCGCACAGAGAATATCAAGTCGATAGTCTGTGGATGCCGACATGCTTGCCGTTACCTGGCGTGAAATTGACTATCGACTTGACATTCTCCGTATGACGAAGGTTGCACACGTGGAAGTTCATTGGGCCATGAAATTTTTTGAGTCTATCTAACCATTTATGTTATTAATTTTAATCTATCTTTATTATATTATTAGTTATTAAACATCGAAATGGGTCCGGGACTTTATAAACACCCTGTATTTTGCTCCCGTATTGAAAAATGCGAGTTAAGGATTTTTGTTCACAAATCCTTTTGTGCGACCTTAAGGACTTTTGTTCTTTACTTATCTTTCTAAGCTTTTAGTGCTGCTCAAAAAGTTCGATTCATTTCTTCGCTCATTTTCATGATGTATGACGAATCGGCGAGATATGAATTATTGTCCGCATCCACACAATTTTCATTTACGCGATAAGGGGTATCCTTGTTTGTTTGCAAATCTAATTTTCTTTTCTCTTTGATGGAATGAATACTTAATGCAAGATAAGTATCTATCCTTGCATGCGTAAAAATTTCAGATGTTGTTATTGATTCCAAATTTATTAGAATATATATATATATATCTTTATATATAAAAATCTTCTATGCGTGTGTATGTAATTGAACTCCTCCTAAACGACTGGACCGATTTTGATGAAATTTTGTGCGTGCGTTCCAGTAGATTCGAGAATGGTTTAGATTCACATTTCGTCGAAATTGATTCAGTACTTTTTTAGTAATTAGGCAAAACCTAATAGTTAGTGATTTTTCGATAATTAAAAGTGCTATATATATTAAAGAAAGTCAGGATTTCGTATTAATCATAGCACAAAAAAATCTACCATACCAAAAATCTTGAAAATTGGGGTAAAAATACTAACATCGAGTGCCGCTAAAAATAGATTTTCGAAAATTCCACCCCTACGATGAGTAGAAAAAAGAACGAACTTTTAAAAAATTTCTTAAAAATCGGCTTTTGTAGTTATTTTTCATCTGATAGCATATTTTAGTGTATTTTTTCATGCTGAATCGAACGGTACTAAGCAAATTTGTCTAAGTCCAGTAGTTCGTGAGATAATTCACATTTTCCTAATTTGGCGATGTCTTCGGCGCAAAAACCTGAAATTTTCAATGCTCATCTTTATATATAAAAATCTTCTGTGCGTGTGTATGTAATTGAACTCCTCCTAAACAACTGGACCGATTTTGATGAAATTTTGTGCGTGCGTTCCAGTAGATTCGAGAATGGTTTAGATTCCCATTTCGTCGAAACTGATTCAGTACTTTTTTAGAAATTAGGCAAAACCTAATAGTTAGTGATTTTTTGCTCCTGTCAAAAGTGTATGCTTTACAGTAATATAGCCTGTATGATAATTTTGATTAACTGACTTCAGAAAATAGTTAACTTTTAACAAAAAAAGAGAAAAATAAACTTTTCTATCAAAAATTGAACCGATTTCAAAAAATACTGAAGAGTGAAAAATAATTCCCTTACATAATTGTAATAAGAAATTAAATTAAGAGCGTAGTGTTTATCGTGCGTATCACTATATTTAAGTACATTTATTTGATTTTCTGGTGTCGGTGCCAGGAAGGACAACGTCTGTCGGTGACAGGACAACGTCTGTCGGGTCCGCTAGTATATATATATATATTTACACAATAAAAGGTAAAACTTTTATTAGAATCATAGATAACTTAATGATTACCTTGCATTTTTCATGACTCAAATATTGGTTTGAAATACTAGTTTTGATAATATTTTCACATAAATAGTTTACACAAAGACTATTCTCAAATCCAACGGTATGATGCATTTTTTTAATTCACTTTTACATCCTATTCAAATTATATAAATACGTAGTACCTATAGTCGTCGTCTGGTCCATCTGTCTGTCTGTACGAACAGAACAACGCAAAAACCACCTAACGGAATAGTTTGAAATTGTTCCAGCATTTTGTCGAATATTACTTACCCATCATACGTAGTATAGGGTAAATCTTGCAATCGTTTTGAAAATCGAAAATTTTTTTTGACGGATTTACACGTTTTAGGTAGTGGAGATTTCGAAAAACATATTTTTAGAAAAAAAATTTTGCCGTCTGTCTGTCTGTCTGTAAACGCTCTACCTCCCGAACAAATTGAGATAGAGACTTGAAATTTTGTATGTACTTAGTATGTAATAATGGGACGAAGCCTATTGAACATCAGTAACCCCGATTATCCAGAACTATTTTATCCGGACTCTCGAAAAATTCGTTCTGATGAAAGGTACATAACAATTTTCGAATTTTTTTATTTTAAGGATTGGACTTAAAAGGCAATAAAATAACACAAATTTTGCATAAAAAACGAAGTCAATCGGATTAATAGTTGTCGAGATATGTGTAATCCTGTTTTCCAAATTCTTCGATTTTTCATGACCCTGTATTTCATTCAAATTTCAATTCACAAGTATATTTTAGTTGGAAATGAGACGCTTAATCCAACACAGTAAATTTTTAGTTAATATGATTATTATTTTTTGAGTTATAAGGATGTTTCTTTTACGCAATCTGGTACTACTCGAGTATTTTGGCGTTTTATGTAATTAGTCAAAATTGGCTCATCAGCAATTCATTAATGGAGCATTATTGTATGTTAAAATTATTTATTTATGCGTTTAAATTTTATTTTGGAGTTGCCATAGATAGTTTACACGCGTTTTATTTTCATATTTTATATTATAATGGGTAAGTATTACGGTGACCCCCCCAACGACTAGTTTTCCAATTTCATGAAAATTGAAATAGAACTTAAAAAGATATTTATAAAAATTTTCTTCCTTCTATTCAATACTATCATAAATAATGAATTCACTGATATCTCACGATAAATCATGGTTCTAGGTTGTCATGATGATGACGTTTTATCGAAGAGGAAGTCCTATTATTTCCGTATGACCGAATTTAATGCATAGAATCATAATAACATTTGTACTCATGCATTTATTGCATAAGAGCACAACAGCTTTTGCACCAAGGTGCATGTATAGAAAATTATTTAGAATACAATCGCACCTCAATTGTCACATTTGACTTACACTTTCCAATTTCCTTTTTCGGTGCTTTCGTAATTATGTAAATACGCAGCATCTATAATCTTCGCTTAGTCCCCCCATCCGTCTGTCCGTCTACATATAACAAAGCAAAAGCAGCCAAACCGAAACGTTTGAAATTTAAAATATGTAATTGTTGCATAATTTTGTCGAGTCATTTCAAATTTTATGAAAACCGGATGCATAGTTTAATGACAGGGATGATCAAAATTATGCCGTTACATGGCGTCCAAAAGGAAAAAAAATTGTTTCAAGTGCATTTTAATGATATTGCGCTTTTTGAACATAATAAAATAGATATGCATCTATCAATTATGTACTACAATATACATACTGTATAATATGTGATGCAAAGAATATCGGTTATGTTATTCGTTTACAGCGTCACACAAAAGTATTTCGTTACAGGATGGTACAGGTGGCAACATTGTTTGGAACGCGTTTTAAACATATTAAATTACTTCACATTTTATGAAATACATATTTGTTGATGATGTTTACTACAATTTACTTCCTGCATAATAAAAAATAGAAATACAGTCGGACCTCTATATAACGAAACTCCATACATCAAATTTCTCCATATAACGAATTTTTAGTAAGAACGGTCCCCTTTTCGCATGATTACATTAAAAACAGACTCTATATAGCGAAATATCTATCTCCATATAACGAATTTTTTCATAAATTGATCTTAATTTATTCAGTTTTAAAAAAGCTTCGAAATCATATGGAATCAATTTTCCATCACTTATTTTTGATTTATCGTTCAGTGGAGAGGGTTTTTTTTTTATATAAATATTACTTCTCTCCTTATTCTTTAAATCTAACAAGTTCATCCCACCTCCCACACACCTTTCAATATCCTTCTCAAAACACAGTCAATTGAATTGTTACACATATAAGAAAGGAATCAATGAGAGCACTTAAGAGAGACCTTCAAATGGAGGAAAATATCAACTACAATTTTTCATTCCTTGCTAAAATTTGAGAATTTTTTTTGAGAGCGTAACAATTGTAATTTTAAAATCAAAACAACAAAAAATTACAGATTTCTTCCTCTGAAATTTATGTAAGTCTTCCTCATTTGATTTTCATTAAGCTTTCAAATAAATGTCTTTTCTCTTTTTTGAAACTGCTTAAATAATTAAGAAATAAAATGTTAGGTTAATATATACTTTTAAACATTTCAAATTCTTAATTAAAAAGATCAAAAATAATATTTGTTCAAAATTTACACATTAAATACTCTTTTTAACATCATACTCTATACATCGAATTTCTCTATATAACGAATTTTTTACTGGAACGATGGATTTCGTTATATAGAGGCTCGACTGTACTTATTGTGACACACAAAAAAATTCGGCTAGTCTACTGTATCTGAAGTACTGTATACTGTTACACCAAGATCTGAATGTTACAGTACGAACGCACCTTATTTGATACGTTTGGCGTACAATTTTCGACTTTTTTTATGTTTATGTTCATTATTTGCTGCATAAATATTGCATTTAGTGCTCAGAATTTTTAATGTAAAGAAAGATATTGCTTTTACCTTTTTAACATGATTCAAATACCCAAATATGATCACGCACATAAATGTCGCAAGAGCACTATAGATGTCTGTGTGCATTGCGTATTTTTCACGCACTGTGCAAAAGACTGGATGGAGGCACAGAGTAGTAACAGAGCCTCAACTGGGCTTGAAAAGAGCGCCCTCAGTGGATCACTTAAAAACTAAACCATCGCGTTGGCGATTTTTATCGTCGTGATTTCTGTTTAACTGTAACCTTATTCTGCTTGGCGCTTCTTGCTGAATGCTGATTTGATTATCTTTGCACATGTGCTTATGCTATTTGATCTTAGATTTCCGCGCTTATATTGATTCGTAATTATTACTGTTACTATTCTTGAATTTTAAGTTTAAATTATTAGATCGTTATGTTACGATGAGACATATGCATTGTTTGCAAGACGAATACGTCAAAGTTATTTCATAATTCTTTCACAAATTTCAAAACAAGAAGCAGCAAGCCGCCGCTGTATTTTTTTTTTCCCTTATCATTTGTCGCCAAGGAAGCGATGTTTCGCCGAATTAGCAACCTCTCTTATGTTATGATCGTAGTTTCAGAGTGGTCCGCTCGTGTCGCTACTGTCTATGCGTAATCCCATGTTACACAAGTTGCCATTACAATGTATGAAAATTGATTCTCTGTTCCGTACTCTGTGGATGGAGGAAAAATATTTCAGGAATGCGTCAAACACTGTACCAACGAAGGGGAGGAGGTATTTAGAGATTTAAAAGAAAATTCTGAAATGCTTAAAAAATAATGTTTTGTAGAAAAATTACTTTGTAAATATGAATATGTGATAAAAGAAATAGAAAAGAAAACATAAAAATAGAAATAACTAGTTGGATGTGCCAATCCCTAAACTTTCTTCTATCTCATACGTACATTTTAATATTTAAAGAAAATAGTTGCTCATTTTAATACTTTAATAATTTCAATTCAATATCATACCAACTTTGATTTTCATCTGAAATTTCTGCTTCAGTCAATTAATCGGAGTAAAAACGAATTTCCGTCTCTGCACGAGCCGATAGACAATATAATGATAGGCATATTTTTTTTCAAATTCAGGGAGAACCTACTTGCCATACCAAAAAATAATCATACACAAACATTTTAGTTCAGTTCTAGGCCTAACTTCATACATTTTTAGATGGTGCAATATTGAAAATGGCACAAAAATCGCGATTGCAGCGCCCCCTTCCGGCGGATTTTTTTCAAATTCAAGGAGGACCAACTAGCCATAACCATGCACTTACACAAAAAATTTGGTTGAATTCGATGCATAACTTCATATACTTTTGGTCGGTACAATATTGAAAATGGCACAAAAATCGCGATTGCAGCGCCCCCTTCCGGTGGAGTATTTCAAAATTGAAGGAGAACCTGCTTGTCACAGCCAAAAACATTCACAAAAAATTTGGTTCAATTCTATGCATATCTTCATACACTTTTTGATGGTAGAATGGCGACATACACACAGACACACAGACAGATGGACACACAGACATTTTGTAAAAACATGTTTTTTGGAATCTCTGACCCCTAAAACGTGTAAATCCGTCGAAAAACGGAAGTCGAAAAAAATTTTGATTACAATACTTTCTTCTATAGAAGATAGAAGAAAGTAAAAATAGATGAACAATAGCAAAAAATTGCATGCATTAATGGTTCTGCTGTTTCTCTCTTTTTTACTTTCTTCTATCTTCAATAGAAGAAAGTATTGTAATCGAAATTTTTTTCGACTTCCGTTTTTCGACGGATTTAGATGTTTTAGGGGTCAGACATTCCAAAAAACCTGTTTTTACAAAATGTCTGTGTGTCTGTGTGTATGTCGCCATTCTACCATCAAAAAGTATATGAAGTTATGCATCAAATTGAGCCAAATTCTTTGTTTAAGTGTATGACTATGGCTAGTTGGTTCTCCCTGAATTTGAAAAAAATCCGCCGAAAGGGGGCGCTGCAGTAGCCAATTTTATGCCATTTTCAATATTGTACCGACCAAAAGTATATGAAGTTATGCATCGAATTGAACCAAATTTTTTGTGTAAGTGTATGACTATGGCTAGTTGGTTCTCCCTGAATTTGAAAAAAATCCGCCGAAAGGGGGCGCTGCAGTAGCCAATTTTATGCCATTTTCAATATTGCACCACCTAAAAGTGTATGAAGTTCGTCCTAGAACTGAACTAAAATTTTTGCATATAATTATTTTTTGGTAAGGCAAATAAGTCCTCCGTGAATTAAAAAAAAATCTGCCTATCATTCTATTGTTCATCGGCTCGTGTAGCGCCGGAAATTCGTTTTTACTCAGATTAATTGATTGAAGCAGAAATTTAAGATGAAAACCAAAGTTCGTATGGTATTGAATTAAAATTATTAAAACATTATGATGAGTAACTATTTTTTAAAGATATTAAAATGTACGTATGAGACAGAAGAAAGTTTTGAGATTGGCACATCCAACTAGTTTTTTTTTTTTTTTTTTTTTTTTTTTTTTTTTTCGTGAAGATTGGAGAAGGAGCTCCTATGAAGCTTTTGAACATCGGAGTGCAAAAATTAATTCTGACTGCTCGTTTTTACGTAGCTAACATAACGTAGTATACGGTAAATATTGCAATCGTTTTGAAAATCTTAATAATAATAATAATAATAATAATAATAATAATAATAATAATAATAATAATAAAAAGACGGATTTACACATTTTATACACTGGGGATTATGAAAAACACTTTTTTAGGGGAAAAATTGCTGTCCGTCTATCAGGTGAGCCTGTGGATCTGTAAACGCTCTATCTGCAGAAAAGATTGAGATAAAGACTTGAAATTTGGTGTGTACTTAGCATGTAATTATGTATAGAAGCCTTCGAATATAATTAACCTCGATTAAGCGAAACTAATTTTTTCGGACTCTTGAAATATTCATTTTCATGAAATATGCATAAAATTTTCCTTTTTTTTTATTTTAAGGAGAGAATGCAAAAAGAGAATAAAGAAACATAAATTTTGCATAAAGAGTGAAAGTGATTAAATGCCAATATGTAAGATTAAATGCTAATGTAAGATTAAATGCCAATAATGACTTATAATAAATGACACATTCATTTGACATTAAACACGTTACACGTATTTGTTACGTCATCAAATGATATTTAATTCGACGTTTTACTTGTATTTTTTATTAATCTTTTCCTAATCCATTTCGCATAATTTTGCGAGTTATTTGGCGATTTATATAGTTTGTTGAAATGAATCGATGGGATAATCAAGTAATACCCGCATTTCGTAATAGAGCATTACGTATTAAAAATATTTAAATAGTGTTACGTATACAATTATGCGTTTAAATTTTATTTTAGAATTGCGCTGAATTTTGTAAATAGTGTGCACGTGTTTTATTTTCATATTTTATAGTAAGAATATCCATGATGGGTAAATATTACGGTGGCCCCCAACGACTAGTTTTACATTATGTCGATTTTTACACGTCACGCAATTATTAAAATGTACTTTATAAAATTGTTAATGGTATTAGAGACTTTCATTTTTTTAATGCATTTAAATGTTATTCAAGGGCTTATGGCATATATTTATCACACAATAACTTTAAAATTTTTAGCGTTAAGGATTTTTTAAAATGTCCCATGCACATTCCATATTAATTACAATCTTCAATATTTTTTAAATGGATGTTTGGTTTACATATACAAAAATAAAACTGCACATCAAAGTTTCTACAGTTAAATGTAATTGTAAGAAAAAATATTTTCTAAATTTTATGAACATTTTAGCATTTTACTTCTGCATTTAACAACCGTAAACTTTTTCAATTATATTTAGTTTAAAAAAAAAAAACTATGCACAGTTTTACTTGTGTATGTAAAGCAACCGGGCATAACACATATTTCTTACACAAAAATTCTTCGTAACGCTTAAAACATTCAGAAAAATTTCTTATTTTTCTCAGACTTTTTTTTTAAATTTCTTGTGCGATAAATATTTGCCATAATTGATGTATTTTGACCTTGACTAGTATTTAATGTGCAATTAAAAATAACAATAATAATTTAAAACAAGTTCAAAATTGCACGTGAAGCATAGCAAATGAGGTGCGTTCATACGGTAACGAAATTTTAAAAATATTCAGAACTTGCTATTAAAGTAGATGGTAATTCGGATACAGTATAGTGGTCGAAATCTTTTTTGTGTTCCTGTAAATATACAGAGAGTAACTTTTATTACACCTCGACAACGTATATCATATTCATAAAATGTGAAATAGTTTAATATAATTAAAACACGCCCCAAACAATGTTTCCCCGTATAGTATTATGTAACGGAATACTTTTATGTGGCCCTGTAATTTAATAATAAATATTCCTTGCATTACAGATTGTACAGAATGTATATTTTAGTATTTATATACTTCATAGGTTCATGTCAGTTTTATTATGTTCGAATGAGTGTAACACCTTTAAAATGCATTTGAAACTTTTTTCCCCATTGGCCACACTGTAACGGAATACTTTTGAATGTCCCTGTCATTGATCTATCAATCTCATTTTCATAAAATTTGAAATGACCCGAAAAAATTATGTAATAATTACACATTTTAAATTTCAAACGATTCGGTTCGGTAGTTTTCACGTTGTCATATGCGGACAGACGGATGGACGGACGGACAGACAGACGACTACTACTGAACGACAACTATAGGTGTTACGCATTTGCATAATTTTGAACGCACCTAAAAAGGAATTCGAAGGTAGGTTACCTTCTTAAAACAGCGAAATTGTTCATTTTATGAGTAATAATGATTCAAAACATCTTCCAGATAAAGACAGTGGCGCAGCCAGAATTCGGTAATAGGGGGGGGGGGGGGGGTTGAGTTTCTGATAAAAGTGATTTCCGGTTATTTGAATCGTCGGCTAATAGAATCAGTACTAATTAGAATATTCACTGTATAATACTGAAACTCAAAGAGCATCTGTGTGGCAGGAAATCATATTTTTAAAATAATGCGTCTCAGAAAAGTGATTTAGTTCAAATAATCAATTTTTACTTAACTAATCCATGTAATATGCACCTTCACAATTTTAAGTAGAATTTTCGCCATTTAATTGAATCACTTTGTAAAATAAAATCTGATTCAATAAAGCCGCGGATTCCGAAATGCACCAAAACATTTAAATATTAAGTTTGGTTTTGAATCATATAGGCGGCAACTCTTGCGACCTTTCTTAGTTCTGGGTAGAGATGTAAATTTTCCGGGAAAATATAAGTGTCGGAAAAAACTGGTTTTTTACCGGGTTTTTTTTCGGAAAAAAACGGAAAAATTGGAAAAATTGATTTTTCATGACTGTTTCTCCCAAATAAATTATATTTTCTTAGAGAATATTAAATAATAAACATTTTCCCCATTTATATGTATTAAATGAAAATTATTTTCACTTTATATTACAAAATAAAAAGAAAGTAGCAAAGCCTGCTTTTAAAAGTTGAGTTTTTTTTTCCACAGCCTAAGAATTTTTATTAAATGCTATTGTTTGTTATATCATATCTCTGTTGAAATGATTTTTCAGTTACATGTTTAACTACCAATTGACCTAATGTAAAAACCTGAGCCAATATGTCTGCAGTTTGGAATGAAATAAATTATGCATTCCATTTACAAATTTGGAACATAGTTACTTGTAATAAAATATGGGTTTTTTTTTTCATCGCAGTTGTACTTTTCTAATGCAAACTGCCCATGTTTTTGCAACATTACTGTACATTATGGAGGTAAAATGGAGGTCAATTTTAGATTCAACACCTTGAAAAAACATTCAATTAATCAGCTACAACGAAATCTTGAAAAATGCAGCTAGTGCCACCTATAGGGGATTAACACCAAAAACTAAACAACATTAATATATATCAGAAATTGTAGTTTGATTTTTAAAAAAAATCATCCTTGAGGTAAAGCTATTGCTATAATCATGAATAATTCAGCATAGCAGCGTCATCTGTTGAGCAATTTACACCAAAAAGTAATGAGCACAAAGTTATGTCAAAGATTAACTTCTGAAATTTTATAAAAATACATACATTAGTTTGAGATACAACTATTGTGGAAATTATGAATAATGCAGCATAGCAGCACCATCGGTTTGGCGATATATACTAATAACTAAACATCTTGAGTTTATATCAAGGTGTAACTGAATCTAAAGTTTTGTGAAATTATGTGCATCAGTTCTTGAGATAGAGTGCCCATAAAATTTGTCACATACAGACTCACAGAGTGACAGATATTTTTCAAAAACTATCAAATCGTGTTCAGGACCTTCTAAAAGTTTTAAATACACCAAAAACTGGAAGTCAAAATTTTCACGAATTCAATACTTACTTCTTGAAGAGATATCATAAAGTAATAAATGCATACTTCAAAATTTTATGTTGAAATTTTAATTTTATCATTTCCATTAATCGGCATATTACTGCAATAATTTTACACATGAATTAATTTTTAAAAAGAGAAGTTGCATTTAATTATATATCTAGATTTTTTTTTATGTAATCAAGTTTTTGCGAAATGCGAACTTTTTGTATATACTTGTACAAAATATATTGAGAATTTGTGAATAAGAAATTATTACTATATTTAAGTTCCTATTTAGACATTTTTAATAAGGTTATTTACATACATATATGCAACTTAATAAGATTCAACTGCTGTATGGCATGATATTTTTTTTTCTTCAATCACTGCACTTTGATTCAATTTGTTGATTAAACTTTTTCTGAAAAGTCTATTTTCAAGAGAAATTTTGCAAAGGGTCTTGTGTTTCAAACAAGAAAAAAATGTGAAGAATCCTTTCAAGTCTTCTCAAACACATTTCTGCTCAGAGATCAGATTACCCACATTAAAATTTTCATGTGAAACACTAAACATAAAAAAATAAAACAAAAAGTATGAGAATGTAGCTATTACAAAATTTTCACTATATTATTTCATAAATGAAATTTCAATTTTTCCAGTTCGGAAAAATTGAAAAATAAGCCTTCGGAAAAAAACCGGTTTTTTCCCAATTTTTCCGGTTTTTTTCCGAGCATTCCCATCTCTAGTTCTGGGAGGGGTTTTAACCCCAAAACCAACACCTTGGCTGCGCCACTGGATAAAGATCCTGTCTGCCCCACTGTGTCAAAAAATAGCGAGTTTGGATGCCACCTGATTGTCATCGGCGTCCAGTCTGCCTGTAAATCCAGTTTTGCCACAACGATACTCTCCAGAAGGTGAAACATTAGGGACTCCCGTTGAAACTCATTTGGTTTTTCCTCTTCCCGTCTCATTTATCAGACCGTTATTCTTTGACTTAGATGATAAAATCCTCATAATTGTTAATGTTGCTAGTCACTCAGTGGCCAAATTCCCCTTGGTAATGTTACGTTTATGGGTGTTTGGTGCATTTTTATATTCAAAATATTTCGTAGGAAAATTAATAATCTTAGCTTTTTTTTACTATTCTCTTCCTTAAGTGTGTTCTTAAATCAGAAAGGGCAACTTTGTGACACATGCATTATTTTTGTTCGAAAATGCATGAAAATAGCAGGGGTTATTATTCAGAAACTGTTTAATCGCACTATTTCTTTTGTTTTTTAAAAATCACAATAGATTTTTCATAACAAGCCTTCAAAGTTGACACTTTTGAGCCTATTTCTCGGCGAAAGCAGAAAAACCGGTCGAAAAGCAGGAGAAAAACGGGTGATTGCGTCATCGAAATAGCTTATAACTCCTTAAGTAATTTAATTATCATAAAATGGTAAAATAAGTTCAATTCAAAATCGCTTCCATAGTCAGGCAATCTAATTTTATAACTTTCTGTTAAAAAATGAATTTGTAAATGTGTCAAAACGTTTTGCGCTTGTTGAGCGAAGCCGTTAAGAACGGCTTCGCTCCATAACCTTAAAGAACCTTAAAGAATGTCTATTTTTATGTACGTTCGTAATTATGTAAATACGTAGCACCTAATTGCCCAAGCTCAGTAAAATAATGTACTGAACTAAAAAAAGAATAATATAACAAACTAGACAATATGATAACGTTTAATATGCTGTTTCAATTTTTTTTTTTTCTTTAAGCTTGTGACCTGTTACATAGCTGCTGGGAGTGGTCTCAGTTCCTTTAAACGGAAGAGGAATTGTCTAAATTACAAAGATTGTTTATCAATATCTATGTACTTGGTTAGTATAATTAATGTTTGCCTAGTCTGAAACCTATAAAGGTAGTGACTGTGCCGCCAAATCTAAGAAAATTTTACCGCTAGTATGGTTCAAATAATGCAGCATGTGTATTTAAAATTCCTATTATCTTAGTTTAAGTGCTGCATCATCTGTATTTTTCACTACTATCATGATGACCCTACCCCTGTTTATATTTATCCAATGAACACCTAATACCAATCACGGAAGCGCTTCATCAGAATGATCTTATGTGTAAATTTTGAACAAAAACTAATATTTCTGTATGAATAACCCCGTTTATATCAATTAAGGGGAGGGGCATGAGCCCCCGTTCCCCCTCTTATACATATCGAATGAACTCCAAAAACTAGTCAGGGAAGCGTATTATCAGGATATACCTATATACAAAATTTCAAGTGGATGGGATATTTTTATCGTGAGATGTGGCGAAGAGATAGATCTGCAAGACTGTCGCAGTGGTTAATCGTTAAAACTCCAATAATAGAAAATTGGATAGAATAATTTATTTAATTAGTCAAATCCTTTTATTAGAACTAGAGCCTCTAGAATTATGGGCCGGAGCAACACCGCCATATTTAGGTACACTGTGGGTACATCCCTGCTTCTTGGCGACCACAGAGGCGACTTTAGCGCCTTATTGGCGATCTCAAGAAATTTGTTTATTATTTGTTAAATTATATTACTTGAACTACAAGTAATGCATCATTTTGTAATGCATCATCTATGTGATAAACGGAAAAAAAGTGACTGGAAGAAAGTAACAGAAAAAACAAATGTGAAAAAATGTGACGCAGCAAAAAAGTGACAAGGAACTGATATGTATTAAACTTAATAAATATGTGCCAAAAATAAAGTAGTAATGAAGAATGTATTTTTTCTGTTCTAATAAATCATAAAAAAAAAAAAAAATTATTATATATTTTATTAACTGATAGTAAATTAATAAAAAATAATTGTAAAAAACAATAAAATTAAATATTAAAAATTAGTTTCAATTACAAGAATTGATTTTAAAAATGATAATATTTTATTAACTAATAGCAAATTAATAAAAATAATTGTATAAATAAATTAAATTAAGTTAAAATTAGTTTCACTAACAAGAATTCATAAAAAAATTATATTTGATAGTAATAATTGATAGTAAATTAATAAACATAATTGTATAAATAAATAAAATTACATATTAAAAAATTAATTTCACTGGCAAGAATTAATTTAAAAAATGATAATATTTTATTAACTCATAGTAAATCAATAAAAAATTAAATGTATAACTAATTAAAATCAAATATTAAAAAATCTACTCATTAACAAATATATATTTAAAAAATGATATTCTATCAACTCATAGTAAATCAAAAAGATAAATATATAATTAAATAATAAACAAATAAATAAATAAATAATGTAATAATTAACACATTAATGTAATGCATAATAATTATACATAATACTTTATATATTATTTAAATATATTGTTTACATAATGCATTTATTATAATTATAGTTAATATATTTTATTAATTATTAAATTATAAATTTGTCATTTATTAAACTATTATTATTACTATTGTTACTGTTAAATTACAATTATTAAATTAAATATGAATAATTTATTATATTTATATAGTTTTATATTATTTTATTATATATGTATATATAAATAATCTATTATTTATTATATTGTATAATGCAATTTAATTATACAAAATAACATAATATGTATATATGTTGGGATAATATTTATAATATAATATAATTATATTTACATTATTTATATATTTATATTTTAAAATTATTTATAATTTTAATTATATATAACAATTTATATATTATTATTTTTTTTAATTATAAAGTTATGTATTAATATGTTATTACGTTATATATTATATTTATATCTACAAAAAATTATATAATTATAATATAATATAATACATTATAAAATATAATACACTAATATAATAAAAAAATTAATAAAAATATCTAATACTATATAATAATAATAAATAAATTATAATAATAATAATAATTGTGCAATTTTTCTTATTTGTTATTATCTTTTCTCAATCATATAATAAATCGATAAAAATTACATTATCATTTCTAACATTTTTGTGATTTAAAACATTACTTATTTAAGACATGCCCTCAGAAAACCCGTAACGTATCCCCAAGAGCATGCATACCCTTGATTGGGAACCGCTATCATACGAGAATTATATAAATACAGATATAAAAAATTAAATCTAAAAGAATCGTAATCATCATTTATTTTTACAAGTTTTGACCGACTTTTAAATTTGGCGCTTTCAAAAACCGCGCCAATCATTTCGACGACAGTTGGTTATTTACTTTGTTTGTTTTGTGTTTTCTTCCAGAAATTGGAACGCCTTGTGTCCTTTTCTAAAATGGTTTGAACAATTCATAGCAGAGCAACATCTTACCATAAATTTCGTATTTAATTATAACGTGTATTTAGTAGAAAATAACTGTCAAAATGCAGCACCGTTGCTCTCTGTTTACATAGAAGCGAATGGGCGCTGGGTACATATGGCAAACCCAAAGGCATATCAATGGCGGATGCTTCAGCTCGTAAATCTAGTAGCCCTAATTAGAACACATTCACAGCTCTACGTCACAGCTTCAAGGACAGAACTCATACATATCGCGGTTAACCTCAATTTCATTATCACCGATTCTATATTTATATACATTTTGTTTTCATCCAGATCATAGACGGTATGAGAGGAGGGGGGATATAATAGAACAACAAGAAGGGAAGTGATTCACTAAAAATGCAAATCTCGGCTGCCCGAATTCGCCGCGGGGGTTACCAAATTGATTTAACGAGTTTATGCGATGCCCTTTCACGGTACTTGTGATCCCCCCCCCCCCCTTTACGATCCCAATCGAAGCGTATTATCCGTTTTTGATGTCACCACATCGAACAATGGTCTCGTCTCCAGCAAATGCTAAGTGGTACATGTCGTCGAGAATCCCCCCCTTCTCATATAATAATAGAAGGGGGGGGGGAGAGGTCATTTGCCGCTGGTTTGTGTGTGTAGGAGGGTGATCTCTTCCCCCCCTTTTCCATCTAAATTGTCCCTGGTGTCATCAGGAGGTGCCGTTCTGATGATAGTGGGATTTCCAGAAATAATATCCTAAAATTATTCTGTTTGTGTGTGTACAGTTGCTTGAAAAAGTCAGCTATCTTCCAGCATTGAGATTTAATTTCCAATCTACATACTTATTTCTGTAGTGTGAACTTAAAAAACGTAACTTGCAGGATATTAATACTATTGAATCAAAAACGTATTTCTTCATCAGTCGTTATCTATACTCATATTATAACGAAATAATGTTTGTTTGTTTGTCTATTTGCAAGAGACAATCTCTAGAACTGCCGAAAGATATCAAAGTTATGGTAGCAGATTGATGGTGACACTTTCTGTTCCAATACCGGCTATATTTTGTCGGTGTCACTATCCCCCATGAGAGTGCGGGGACAAAAAAATTTTTTCTAAAAATGCGAGTTTTGTGTTACTGAAGGGCCCAGAAATTTGAAATTTTGCATTTCAGTTACTTTTAAAATGTAAATGTTCTCTAAGAATTCTTTCAAGAAATTTCTAGATATAAAAAGGTGAAAAGAGCGAAAATCTTTCTAAACATATTTTAAATTTCGATTTTTATAGAATTGTTGAAGATAAAAACTAGAAATTTGGAAGGCCTGACTCGAGAAGCGATTTGGAATCGAACTGCTTTCCCAGTTTTTAAACAATAAATTTACCTATTAAGTTATAAGTGTTTTCGATTACGTAAAAAACATGTTTTCCATCCCTGTTTGAGCGGTTATTCTTTTTTTTTGCTCAGAAAGACGGTTATAAACGTTCACTTTGACACTATTTTCTGAAAATTCTATTTCATTTATTGCTATTATCTAATAATAATAATAATAATAATAATAAAAAAAAAAAAAAAAATTATACAAATTGGCATAGTTTTGATTTTAAATAGCGGAAGGACAAATAAATTTGTGAAACACTAATAATAATACAAATAAAATTTTGAATTAAAAATCCCCTTATGACGTAACAAATGCGTCTAATGACTCAAGTGAATGTAATATTTACGATCATTCATTATGGGTATTTAATTTTATAGTAGTCATGGTAGTATCTGGTAGTATCAAGTACTACCGAAATATGTTTATATGAAAATGCACCCACTAAAAAGATCGAAGTGCAAAATAGCATAGAAAAAATGCGCATTTACCGACATCATCAGAACACCCTTTTTCTCCGGAAAAAAAGAAGACAAAAAATCCAGGATGGAGCAAAATAGACAGAAAATGGTGCAAAAAGAAAACACGAAAAGCTCAGAGATAAAAAAGAGGAAAAGAAAGTCTGGGTGTAGACATTGGGATAAAAAAAAAATAATAAAAATAAAAATAAATAAATAAAAAATAAAATTTCTTTTTGGATTTGTCGCTGGAAAGGAATGTATGGATGAATGAAAAAGGGGTAGAAACTGCATTCAGTAGTCTTTATTTCCTTCCCCTGCAAAACAAATCCAAAAAAATTAGCTGGAAATAGAGACAGGGAATTGTTCAAATAGTAGCGGGAAAAAATATGCAAAAAAAGTTCACAATAAATGGAGATTTTGAAGGCGACAGTGCAACATATTCTTCGAATGCCAAATCACTGTGGATTAAGGTGGTGGCAGGGTGGTGAGATGATGGTTCACTAACTGGATGGCGCCGAAAATGGGTGACAATTTTGAGAGAGAGGAGTTTTTTTTCCCCTGTATCTAAGAAGCATAAGAGAAATAAAATGGTGATGTGAAGAGCAAATCTGAACAGTGAAGAAAAAGCAATAGAATTTTTTTTTCTTAAAGCTCGAATCCAAAAGGGCAACTTTATATCATAAATATTTGTTTATATTTGTTCGGAAATGCATGAAACTAGCAAATGTTGTTGTTCAGAAACTACACTGTAAAAAATATCCGTTAATACACACAAACTTCTCCGTAAAATTTTACGGAATAGTTTCATTTTTCCGAGAAAACAGCATTATTTCCGTATTTCACATTTTGAGATTAGAAATAACTGAAGTGTTCCGTCAATTCTCCGGCAACAATAAATCTTCCGTTTTAAACAGCACAAGCTATCGGTATTTTTAACCGATAAGTGTCGTGGCTCCATCTGTATGATAAATAAAAAAACATTATTGAAACATTTCTCTATTTTTTCCTGTTTTAATAATAAAAAGGTAGTATATTCTTACAATATTAAAATAATAATAATAATAATAAGATTTATTAATTCTTTTTAAGTTTGAGATAGTTAAGGAAAGTTTTTTTCAGTATGATTTTAAAATAATGTTTATTTTATTTATATCTTAATATAAAAAGTGCGTAGGATTTTTTTAAAGTGGAAAAAAAAATCTACTTTTAGTTTTAATATATGTATATATATATATTTTAATCTATTCAAATTAAGAAGTTTGCACGTAAAATTTAAAATATATCGAAATATATTACCGAAATTATTATCATTTTGGCGATTACCTAAGTCATTAAAATCAATAAATGTAATTAATTTTAATAACCCATAGTAATTATCTTTTATTGAGTATACAATAGATCGTCATACAAAATATTTGTTAAAATACATGATTTTTTTTTTTTTAGCATGTTAGTATCCTTTTATAAAATAAATAAATAAATAAATATGAATAATATTTCAATAAAACTTTAAAACTCTTCCAAAACAGAAGGAAACAATTTTTTTTTTCATACTTTCATTCATGCATGTAATATTTTAACGGCTAAACTTTTTTATATATATAAAACTAAAATTAAAAAGCTAAATATTAGAAATTACAGAAAAAAATCTATAAAACTTGATTTAGAACTCAATAAAAAAATATTATCTCTACAAAAATAAACCCGAGTTCAAAATCTTGTCTTTACTTTATGAAATGCATCCGAAATAACTAAAGCTATTTGAAAAGGATGTTTGTATAATCCTGGTGTAGTGGTATTACACTGCAAGCTACGACATAGGAGGTCCCGGGTTCAAACCCCATGGAAGGTAAATAACATATCTTCACTGTTGTTTAAATTAAATGCATATAATGTGTCCCTGTTGTAAATGTGTCTTAGTAAAGTAAAGAATAAAAATCATAAAGATGTTAGTGTGTCTATGAAAAATTCTTTTAACTTTTCAAACGAAAATTTTTACATAAAGCAATATTAAAAAAACGGAAATATTTTGTGAAAAAACGGAACTATTTCTGGAATTTACGGAATGTTTTTTTCTGTTAAAAAACGGAAGTAGTACTGGCGTCTAGGTCTAGATTATCAGTACTATTTCCGTTTTTTAACGGATTTTTTTTTACAGTGTATCTAATCGCTCTCATTTTCCAGTTTTATTTGAATCATAATATATCCTTCAGAAATTAGTATGAAAGTGGACGGTTTGAACCAAATTTGTCGAGGGGAGCAGAAAAACCAGTCAATAAAGGGAAAAAAAAAATCTGCAAATTTCAAACTATTTGGCTGGGTAGTTTTTGTGCTGTTATAGGCGGAAACAGAGATATACGGAGGGATCAAACAACGACTATAGGTGCTACATATTTATATAATTACAAATGCTCATTAAAAAAACCGTTAAGGAAAGTATGGAATGATTTTGTTTGCAATATAACTGTTAAAGAAAAAATAAATTAGGAGTTTGTTTGTTTGTATTTATGTCGGCCAATTATCTACGCTATGGGATACAGGCCCTATGGGGTGGGATGCCCTCCGTGGGGGTCTTTCTAAGGGAACCTAACCCGTATTTACGCAAGGTTCGAAGAAAACCACGGAAAACTCCGAACGGTTAGGCCGACGGTCGCGATTGGGTTCGAACCCAGCACCTACCGTCTACCAGTTTGGAGGTCAGAACCTCGCGGCCACTGGTGGGGCAAGAAATTAGGAGAGATGTTCAGATTATTTTATATTATTTATTACACTATTTTATATATTTTTTCTTTTTACCGGAAATATTTGTGCATACAAGGTGTATATACTGAAAATGATTTATTTTGAAATTCAAGTAAATGATCACAGTTATCGAAGTTATTTTTTGACGATCTGTAAATTATGAGAAAATCAGAGTTTATAGGATTAAGGGTGTATAAGAAAAAATATTTTTCTGCGCTCAACAGTTCTAAATTTTCCGATATGTTTTCAGACTCATTTTTAAAAGTAGAAACATGAAATTTGTTGAGGTGATTGTTGAAGAGGTGCATGAGATGCTGTGTGATGTCATTTTTCGCTCAATTCATTAGAATTTGATTTATAAACAATAATTCTCTCAGTATGATAATTTTTTTTTCGTTCCCAGATCTCCCGCTGCAGAAAATTTGGTTCAAAATGCCAACTTTAATAGCCTTTTTGCAATATTTTCTGTCTTTATCACAAAATCGACATTCACGGCAAATTATGTAGTTTCTGAGTAAAAGAATTTGTCAGTTTGATGCGTTTGAGAGCAAAAATGAACCTAAAAATAAATCAGAAAACAAGCAGCTTGGATCGGAATACACCCTCAATAGAAAATGTTAATTACTTTTTTGAGTTTTTTTTTTACTTTCGTTTTAACTATTATCGTTTTAATTTAACAATAGATATAGCGCTGCACAGTCTCATAACATTTTAAACGTTATACTATCAAATAAAAACAGACCAAAGTTCATTAACTTTTACTAATTTTACTTACCCATCATACGTAGTATAGGGTAAGTCTTGCAATCGTTTTGAAAATCGAAAAATTTTTTTTGACGGATTTACACGTTTTAGATAGTGGAGATTCCGAAAAATATATTTTTAGAAAAAAAATTTTGCCGTCTGTCTGTCTGTCTGTAACCGCTCTATCTCTCGAACAAATTGAGATAGGGACTTGAAATTTTGTATGTTGTTAATATGTAAGAATGGGACGAACCCTATTTAATATCAGCAACCTCGATTATCCGGAACCATTTTTTTCGGACTCTCGAAAAATTCGTTCTGATGAAAGGTATATTTTTTTTGTTCTAAGGAATGCACGTAAAAGGCAATAAAATAACACACATTTTGCATATAGAACGAAGTTGATCGGATTATGAGTTGCCGAGATATTTGTAATCCTGTTTTCCACATTCTTCGATTTTTCATGACCCTGTATTTCATTCAAATTTCGATTCAGAGGTATATTTTAATTTGAAATGAGACGCTTAATCCGACGCAGTTAATTGTTAGTTAATAGAACTATTATTTTTGGAGTTATAAGGATGTTTCTTTTACGCAGTTCGGTACTACTTGAGTAGTTTGGTGTTATTTATCGAAATTGGTACATCAGCAGTTATTTAATATAGCATTACTATAGGTATATTAACAATATTTAAATTTTGTTTATGAATTGCAATGCATTGTATAAATAGTTTTCACATGTTTTATTTTCATATACATATCCATGATGGGTAAGTATTACGGTGGCCCCCAACGACTAGTTTCTGTTTTGCTGTTGAAATGGCAAAAATTAGTTTCGGATTATAAAATGAAATGTTACTTTGGGCATTATTGCCTGTATCCACCAACGCAATATTTATCGTGAATATTTGGAACAAAACCTAATACGCATAGGTAAAAAATCTGGACTTTACAGAATACTCTTCTGCAAGAATAAATCCAACAATTTTCAGATTAAGACACGTAAGTGTCTGAAATTTTTTTCCAGGCGTCTAAATTTAAGTCGCCTCTATTTGCAGTAGAGTATCTGAAATATTGTCTGTTTCTATTACGATGATAAAAGAATTGTATAATTTAATAGTAAATATGATATGATTTTCGATTTTTTACTAACCGATAATAGATCTATTTCAAAAAAAATATATATATTTTTAAATAATGAAAAATATTCAAAAATGGTTTAAAAATCAAAAAGACTAAATAAAAACTTTAATATGTTAACACTACAATTGATGTACGATATAAAAATTTTTAATTGAAGTTATTAAATTATAATTACAAATACACATATAAAACACAAAAAAGTGAAAATTAAATGCAATACTTTCCGGTATCGAACCCAAGACTTCTCAACAACTAACAAAAGCATTACCGACCGAGCTATGACCAGTGGCTGAGAGGTTCTGCTTTCGAAATTGGTAGACGGCAGATGCTGGGTTCGAACCCAATCGCAGCCGTCGGCCTAATCGTTCGGAGTTTTCCGTGGTTTACATAGAACCTTGGACTTCCTTGCGTAAATCCCGGTTAGGTTCCTTTAGAAAGATCCCTATGTAGGCCACCCTTCCCCTTACGGCCTATATTCCTCGTGCTATTATTTGGCCGTCACAAATACAACTAACCAACCTACCGAGCTATGAGAACTATGGAATTCGGCTAGAAAGTAAGTATTTATGTTGTATTATTTGTATTTACTGCCCCCACCCACTTGTTTCTCGAGTACTAAGGAGTGTTGTATAAAATCCGTTGAACGTGAGATTAATCCGGTATCTCCCTCCTCACATATATAAAAATAATCTTAATCAAAATCTGTGATTACCAGGCTTGACCCTCTCCTTGCGAGTCAAATTTCATGCAAAATTTTATGTTGAGTTTAAATTTCTAGTTTTAATTGAACGCCTTCAATTTTCTATGAAGTGTAAAAAAACGGAGCATTGAAGATTTTTTCATACAGCATAGAAATTTGTTTGCATAAAAAAAAATGCCTGAAACAAAGGAGAGAAGTGCAAAATAGCATAGAAAAATGCACATTTTCCCGACATCTTAAAAGTTGACACTTTCTCCGGCGAAAGAAAAAAAAAATCCTCGATGGTGCAAAATGAATGCAAAACGAGCGAAAGGAAAATGCAAAAACCAGAGATAAGGAATCGGGAGGGGGGGGGGATAAAGAGAAAACCTGGAAATGAGCATTGTAAAAAAGAAAAAAAAAAACTTGGTTGTTTTTTCAGAAGGAGCGGGCGATGAAACTGGATTCAGCAGGAGACTGTTTTTACTTCCCTCCCTTACAAAATATATCTAGGAAAAAGAAACAGGAAATTACTCAAATTGTAGGGAGAAAAGGGTAAAAATAAAAAAAGGGGGAAATCTGAAAGGGAAAAGTGCGACATATCTTTCGAATCGCTGTGAATTAGGGTGGTAGCGAGAGTGGTCAGGTGGTTGTTCAGTAGCTGAACGAAGCTGAAAATTGGTGACAATTTTGGGAAAGGGGAAAGAAACTTTTTTTCTTAGTATAAAAATGCTGAAATGATGTAAAAATGCTCGATTTGGGAGAACATGAAGAATGATACAAGATATGAAGAGTAAAGGAAATATGATAAGCTGTATGTATTTGTCCGTATGACTCTGTGTTTTCTATAGAAAATGGTTGTACATAGAAATTTGATTTTTATGTATGCTGATTTTACGCAAAATGTTGAAATGCGTTTTAATCTTCTACTTACTGTTGGTAAATAGGTAATTGAACTGTTTATATCTCAAATTATGAATTCGTGAAATTTTAAAATTATTTAAGAATAATTTATTGCAAAAAGCTTTTGAAAAATGAACTTAGTAAATAAAAAAACAATATATACAGCAATAAGGGTGTCCCCTGTGGGACGTCGAGCTTCTCCTACTTCTAAGTTTTAAGCGGGCCCTGATGTATTTACTAATTCTCCCCCTCCCCCTCATTCTCGAGAATTAAGGAGCGTTGTATACATTTCGTTGAACCTGAGACTAAGAAGTTTCTTCCTTAAAACATGCATAAAAGTAAACAAAATCTGTGATTTCCAGAGTTTGACCTCTCCTTGTAAGTCAAACTTCATGTTGTGTCTAAATTTCTAGTTTTAATTGAACGCTTTCAATTTTTTATGAAGTGTAAAAAACAGAGCATTGAAGATTTTCTCACGCAGCTTAGAAATTTGTTTGCTTTAAAAAAAAAAAAAATGCCTGAAACGGAGGAAAGAAGTGCAAAATAGCATAGAAAAATGCACATTTTCCCGACACCATTAAAGTCAACACTTTCTCCGGGTAAAAACGGAAAAAAAAAAAAAAAAATCCAGGATAGAGCAAATTGAATGGAAAATGAGCAAAAGAAAAATGTAAAGATAAGAAATGAGAAATGGGGGGGGGGGAGGATAAGAAGAAAACGTAGAAATGAGCATTGAAAAAAAAGACAAAAAAAATTTAGTTTTTTTTTTTTTTTTTTTTTAGGAAGGAGGGGGCGATAAAACTGGATTCAGCAGGAGGCTGCTTTTACTCCCCGCCTTTACAAAACAGATTTAGAAAAAAGAAACAGGAAATTATTCAAATTGTAGGGAGGAAATGTTAAAAAAAGGGGGGGGGGAATCTGAAAGGCAAAAGTGCGACATATCTTTCGAATCGATGGTCAGGTGGTTTTTCAGTAGCTGCATGAAGCTAAAAATTGGTGACAATTTTGGGAAAGGGAAAAGAAACTTTTTTTTCTTAGTATAAAAATGCTGAAAGGGTGTAAAAATGCACGATTTGGGAGAACGTGAAAAATGATAAAAGATATGAAGTGTAAAGGAAACTTGATAAGCTGCATGTGTTTGTGTGTGTACCTATGTGTTTTTTTTTTTTTTTTTTTTTGTAGAAATTGGTTGTATATAGAAATTTGATTTTTATTTAAAAAGATTTTACGCAAAATGTTGAAATGCGTTTAAATCTTTTACTTACTGGAAGCAAATAGGTAATTTAGCAGTTTATATCTCAAATTAAGATTTCATGAAAATTGAAAGTTTTTTCAAGAATGATTTATCGAAAAAAGCATGTGAAAAATAAACTTAATAAATAAAAAAAGCAATTTGTAGAGAAATAAGGGAACCCCCTGTGTAACGTCATGCTTTCCCTAATTCTAAGTGTTAAGCGGGCCCTGATGTATTTACTAATCCCTCCCTCCCACCCTATTTCTCGAGAATGAAGGGGTATTGTATAAAATTCGTTAAACCTGAGACTAAGCAGTTTCTACCTTAAAACATGCATAAAAATAATCAAAGTCAGCGATTATCAGAGTTGGTTCTCTAATTGTGAGTCAAATTTCATGTTGTGTCTAAATTTCTAGTTTTAGTTAAACGCTTTGAATAAAGCGCAAAAAAAAAAAAAAAAAAAAAAAAAAAACAGAGCATTGAAGAGTTTTTTCGCACAACTTGGGAATTTGTTTGCATAAAAAATGCTTGAAACGGAGGAAAAAAGTGCAAAATAGCATAGAAAAATTCGCATTTTCCGACACCATTAAAGTCAAAAATTTTTCCGGGGGAAAAAAAAATAAAAAAAAATCCAGGATGGAGCAAAAGGAATGGAAAATAAACAAAAGAAAAATTCAAAGATCATAGATAAGCAATCGGGAGAGAGGATAGGGAGAAAACCTGGAAATGAGCATTGGAAAAAAGAAAGAAAAAAAAGAACTTGGTTGTTTTTTGGGAGGGAGGGGGCGATAAAACTGGATTCAGCAGGAGGCTGTTTTTACCTCCCGCCCTTACAAAACGGATCTAGAAAAAAGAGACACGAAATTATTCAAATTGTAGGAAAAAAAGATAGGGTAAAAAAAAAAAAAAAAAAAAAAAAAAAAAAAAAGGAGGATTCGAAAGGCAAAAGTGCAACTTATTCTTCGAATCGCTGTGAATTAGGATGGTGGCGAGGGTGGTGAGGTGGTTGTTCAGTAGCTGGATGAAGCTGAAAATTGGTGACAACTTTGGGAAAGGGGGGGGCGAAACTTTTTTTCTTAGTATAAAAATGCTGAAATGGTGTAAAGAATTTCGATTTGGGAGAATATGAAGAATGATATAAGATATGAAATGCAAAAGAAATATGATAAGTTGTATATGTGTTTGTCCATGTGTCTCTGTGTTTTCTATAGAAAATGGTTGTATATAGAAATTTGATTTTTATGTATGCAGATTTTCCAAAAAATTTTGAAATGAGTTTTAATCTTTTACTTACTGGAAGTAAATAGGTAATTTTAATTGTTTAGAGCTCAAATTATGCATATATGAAAATTGAAAATTTTTTAAGAATAATTTATTGAAAAAAGCATATGAAAATGAACTTAGTAAATATAAAAGCAATTTATAGAGAAATAAGGGGGTCTTTTAAGTGTTAAGCGGGCCATGATGTATTTACTAACCCCCCCCCCCCCCACACACACACACACACGCTGTTTCTCGAGAATTAAGGATTGTTGTATAAAATTCGTTGAACCTGAGACTAAGGAGTTTCTGTCTTAAAACACGCATAAAAATAATCAAAATCTGCGATTACCAGAGTTGGTCCACTCCTTGTGAATCAAATTTCATGTTGTATCTAAATTTCTGGTTTTAATTGAAAATGGAGCATTGAAGACTTTTTTCACACAGCTTGGAAATCTGTTTGCATTAAAAGAAAAAAAATGCCTGAAACGGAGGACAGAAGTGCAGAAAAGCATAGAAAAATGCACATTTTCCCGACACCATTAAAGTCAACACTTTCTCCGGGGGGAAAAAAAAATCCAGGATGGATCAAAATGAATGGAAAATGTGGAAAAGAAAATTGCAAAGATCAGCTATAAGGAATGGGGAGGAAGGATAGAGAGAAATCCTTGAAATGAACATTGAAAAAAAGACAAAAAAAAAAAAAGAATCTTGGTTGTATTTAAGAATGAGGGGGCGATAAAACTGGATTTATCAGGAGGCTGTTTTTACTCCCCGCCCTTACAAAACAGATTTAGAAAAAGAAACAGGAAATTATTCAAATTGTACGGAGAAAAAATAGGGTAAAACTATTAAAAAACAAAAAAAAAAAAAAAAAAAAAAAAAATACGTGTGGCACTCGGGGACTGCCGAGGTAAAGCTATTGCATAGCATTTTTTTTATCAATTTATGCAATTATAATTATTTATTTATTTTTTATTTATGTAGTTTTTTTGTCTTTGATATTAATTCAAGTTAAACATTTTGAGCGTGATGACCGATAAAATTTTTTTTTCTTGTATTGAACAAATGAGAAGTTAATATCGTTTAAAATATTTTTATTATCTTACAATACATGTAGGCTAATCAGGAATTTTTATCATTGAAACTATACGTTTAAGGTAGCTGAAATAAAAAACATAAATTTAAGATTAGATATTCTCAAAATATCTGAAAAATACCGTGTCAATGTCTGCCGAAGTCTACCGAAGGATACCGTGCCGAAGTATGCCAAACTGAAGCGACGTTAGCCGGAGTGTTAGGATTTTTTCTCGTTACGGAATTTCTAGATTCTTTCGCCGCGCTCAAAGCCCGCGATAAAAGCAATGCAATACCTTAATAAATTACAAACAAAATTTGGCTGCGCTACGAAAATTAGATCGCGAGTTATAAGCATTTTAAATTTTCCGAACGTCACCGTGGAGGTCTCCTGTCACCAAAAATTAACACTGTCTCATAATAAATTACCAAACAAAATTTGACAGCACTACGAAAATTAGATCGACAGTTATAAGCATTTTAAATTTTTCGACCCTCACCATGGGGCATCTCCTGTCACCAAAAGTAACACTGTCTGATAATAAATTACCAAACAAAATTTGGCCGCGCTACGAAAATTAGATCGCGAATTATAAGCATTTTAAATTTTTGACCCTCACCGTGGGGGAGGGGTCTCCTGTCACAAAAAGTAACTGTCTCATAGTAAATTACCAAACAAAATTTGGCCGCACTACGAAAATTAGATCCCGAATTATAAGCATTTTAAAATTTTCGACCCTCACCGTGAGGGGGGGGGGTCTCCTGTCACCAAAATTGAACACTCTCTCATAATAAATTACCAAACAAAATTTGGCCGCACTAAGAAAATTAGATCGCGAGTTATAAGCATTTTAAATTTTTCGACCCTCACCATGGGGGATCGCCTGTCACCAAAAGTAACACTGTCTCATAATAAATTACACAACAAAATTTGGCCGCACTACGAAAAATAGATCGCGAGTTATAAGCATTTTTAATTTTTCGACCCTCACCGTGGGGGGTCTCCTGTCACCAAAAGTAACGCTGTCTCATAGTAAATTACCAAACAAAATTTGGCCGCGCTACGAAAATTAGATCGCGAGTTATAAGCATTTTAAATTTTTCTACCCTCACCGTGGGGGGTCTCCTGTCACCAAAAGTAACACTGTCCCATAATAAATTACCAAACAAAATTTGGCCGCACTACGAAAATTAGATCGCGAGTTATAAGCATTTTAAATTTTTCGACCCTCACCGTGGGGGGGGGGGGTCTCCTGTCACCAACAGTAACACTGTCTCATAATAAATTACCAAACAAAATTTGGCCGCGCTACGGAAATTAGATCGCGAGTTATAAGCATTTTAAATTTTTGACCCTCACCGTGCGGGGGGGTCTCCTGTCACAAAAAGTAACTGTCTCATAGTAAATTACCAAACAAAATTTGGCCGCGCTACGAAAATTAGATCGCGAGTTATAAGCATTTTAAATTTTTCGACCCTCACCGTGGGGGGTCTCCTGTCACTAAAAGTAACACTGTCTCATAGTAAATTATCAAACAAAATTTGGCCGCGCTACGAAAATTAGATCGCGAGTTATAAGCATTTTAAATTTTTCGACCCTCACCGTGGGGGTCTCCTGTCACCAAAAGTAACACTGTCTCATAATAGATTACCAAACAAAATTTGGCCGCACTACGAAAATTAGATCGCGAGTTATAAGCATTTTAAATTTTTCGACCCTCACCGTGGGGGGGGGGGGTCTCCTGTCACCAACAGTAACACTGTCTCATAATAAATTACCAAACAAAATTTGGCCGCGCTACGGAAATTAGATCGCGAGTTATAAGCATTTTAAATTTTTGACCCTCACCGTGCGGGGGGGTCTCCTGTCACAAAAAGTAACTGTCTCATAGTAAATTACCAAACAAAATTTGGCCGCGCTACGAAAATTAGATCGCGAGTTATAAGCATTTTAAATTTTTCGACCCTCACCGTGGGGGTCTCCTGTCACCAAAAGTAACACTGTCTCATAATAGATTACCAAACAAAATTTGGCCGCACTACGAAAATTAGATCGCGAGTTATAAGCATTTTAAATTTTTCGACCCTCACCATGGGGGATCTCCTGTCACCAAAAGTAACACTGTCTGATAATAAATTACCAAACAAAATTTGGCCGCGCTACGAAAATTAGATCGCGAGTTATAAGCATTTTAAATTTTTGACCCTCACCGTGGGGGAGGGGTCTCCTGTCACAAAAAGTAACTGTCTCATAGTAAATTACCAAACAAAATTTGGCCGCACTACGAAAATTAGATCCCGAATTATAAGCATTTTAAAATTTTCGACCCTCCCCATGGGGGATCTCCTGTCACTAAAAATTAACACTGTCTCATAATAAATTACCAAACAAAATTTGGCCGCGCTACAAAAATTGATCGCGAATTATAAGCATTTTAAATTTTTCGACATTCACCGTGGGGGGTCTCCTGTCAAAAAAATTAACACACTCTCATAATAAATTACCAAACAAAATTTGGTCACGATACGAAAAGTAGATCGCGAGTTATAAGCATTTTAAGTTTTTCGACCCTCACCGTGGGGAGTCTCCTGTCACCAAAAATTAACACTGTCTCATAATAAATTACCAAACAACATTTGGCCGCGATACGAAAATTAGACCGCGAGTTATAAGCATTTTAACTTTTTCGACCCTCACCGTGGGGGTCTCCTGTAACCAAAAATTAACACTGTCTCATAATAAATTACCAAACAAAATTTGGCCGCGCTACGAAATGTACATCGCGAGTTATAAGCATTTTAACTTTTTCGACCCTCACCGTGGGGGGTCTCCTGTAACCAAAAGTAACACTGTCTCATAGTAAATTACCAAACAAAATTTGGCCGCGCTACGGAAATTGATCGCGAGTTATAAACATTTTAAATTTTTCGACCCTCACCGTGGGGGGGGGGGGTCTCCTCTCACCAAAAATTAACACTCTCTCATAATAAATTACCAAACAAAATTTGGCCGCGCTACGAAAATTAGATCGCGAGTTATAAGCATTTTAAAATTTTCGATCCTCACCATGGGGGGGGGGGGGGGTCTCCTTTCACCAAAAATTATCACTATCTCATAATAAATTACCAAACAACATTTGGCCGCGATACGAAAATTAGACCGCGAGTTATAAGCATTTTAACTTTTTCGACCCTCACCGTGGGGGTCTCCTGTCACCAAAAATTAACACTGTCTCATAATAAATTACCAAACAAAATTTGGCCACGCTACGAAAATCAGATCGCGAGTTATAAGCATTTTAAATTTTTCGATCCTCACCATTGGGCGGGTCTCCACTCACCAAAAGCTACATTATCCTACCTTATTTTATCTTAAGACGATTCTTTTCTATACACATTCTATCAGGAGTTTTTATTATTGAAACTATAGATTTATAGTAACTGAAATAAGATATATAAGTTTGAGACTTGATATCCTCTAAATATCTGAAAAATAACGCGTCAATGTTTGCCGAATTTTACCGAATTATACCATGCCGAAGCCTGCCGAAGTGAAACGACGTTAGCCGAGTGTTAGGTTTTTTCGTTACGGATGTGTTAGGATTTTCCTCGTTACGGAATTTTTCGATTCGGTCGCCGCGCTCAAAGCTCGTGATAAATGCTATGCAATAGCTTAAAAAAAGGTAACTTGAAAGGCAAAAGTGCGACATATCCTTTGAATCGCTGTAAATTAGGGGGGTCAGGTCAGGTGGTTGTTCAGTAGCTGGATGAAGCTGAAAATTGGTGACAATTTTGGGAAAGGGGAGCGAAACTTTTTTTTTTTTTCCTAGTATAAAAATACTGAAATGGTGTAAAAATGCTCGATTTGAGAGAACATGGAAAATGATAAAAGATATGAAGTGTAAAGGAAATATGATAAGTTGTATGTGTCTGTGAGAGTGCCTGTGGTTTGTGTAGAAATTGGTTGTATATAGAAATTTGATTTTTATGTATGCAGATTTTTCGCAAAATGTTGAAATGCGTTTTAATCTTTTACTTACTGGATGTAAATAAGTAGTTTAACCGTTTGTGTCTCATATTACGAATTTATGAAAATTTAATCTTCTGAAGCATTTGTCGTGAACTTTTCAAAGGACATTAGAAGACATACACAATCATTTAATTAATTTTCGAATATTTTAAGCCAATTAGAATTAATTCAATTTGAATTTATAGGAATTTTGTGCAATATTTATATTGCTGATTATGTTTTGGTTTAATTCGCCCAATAGTTGCCGGTTTTATGCCGCATTTTCCCCGATAACCGTAATAGTTCCGTTTCAAGAACTAATGCACGGAATTTCATACCCTTGAAATCCTCACAATAGGCTTATAGTATCATTGAATTTTGACTCCATGATAGCGAATTTTGAGGTATTAACATGTATGACATAGAAAAAAGATTTGGGATTGTAACATCCTACTAGTTTTTATGTACATCGGAAAATAATTAACCATGTGAAAAGACTTGCATGTACAATATACAAAAGAAAATAAAGAGCATAACAAAAAAAAGCTGCGGAAAAGTTGGGGGAGTGGTAGGACATTCCTGTGCTGTTATCATTAATGGTGGGAGGTTGCGAAACTCCCTTCATCAAGGGAACTGATTCACGTAATAATAGAGTCCGCACACGGCACAAAACTCCGCCATGAGCACAAAGTAGTGTGCCCTTCTCTTTTCTATACAGCTATCGATAAAAGCGCTTTTGTGTTGAGATATCGATGAAAGCGCCACAAGGCCGGATTCGTGTGAAAGTGATTTAAGTCGCCAGGATTACAATCTCCCGTACGTGTTAAGGTCTAGACGAGCAGCACTAGTTTTTATTACACTAAAAGAGCAATCAATCAATCATTGTTTTCGAACTGAACAAGGGTGAAACCTCGTTAAATGGTTTTTGTGGGACTGACCCTACCTATTTGACAAAGGAAGGGGAACTTTTATCTCCTCCATCTTCGGTCGTAAACCTGTCAACTGATATTCCTCTCTTGAAGTTCAGATTCAGTACACTAGAAGTGCAATTTATACATCAAAGCGCCGAAACGAAAGATCAAAGATAGCGCAAGAAGTTAGTGCGAAAAACTGTGTGTGTGCCCGCAGCCTTAAGAGGATTATGTGATGTCATAATCCAATAAATAGTTGACGCTGGTGAGTTTTGCACTGTTTTTGACCTTACGTTTGTAAGGGATTAGCCTATCGCGGGACAGAATGGAATGTAAAACGAGAATTAATGTGTGTGCTTTGTAGTATTTTTCTAGATCCCGTTATCCTTGCCTGTATTTATTTTATTTCTTTCGAACACTAAATAAAAGATACATCTGATATGATATCCATATCTATGATTGTATGCATGTATATTCATATCATTATATCCATATATATAATTATATGTGTGCTCATGTATACTGGGTTTGTTTGCATCTCATGTTACGTCGCAGATTTGTGTGCTTTAGTAGACAACTCCATCGTGTGCTGCAGTTGCAGCCTTATTAACATATGTCAGTGAGAAATACAATGCTAGGTATCGTCCTCGTAGCTTAAATGATAGAGTACTTGGGGCGCTATTCCAAAGGTTCCGGGTTCCAATCCCGGTTTGGACACTTTTCACTCAGTCGGTTCTACGCTTAGTTAGCAATGTGATAAACCACTTGTTGCACTCTTTCTTAGTCCAAATAACTTCGAAGAATGTTCTTTTATTTAGTTGTGCTGCCACCCCAATATAACTACGCAATATCGGGCATGTTGTTAGAACGATTATTAAAAGAATGCTAAACTTATTCAATAAAAATTAACAAACAAATTATTTATACATTATTTACATGCAATAAAACGATATTTATAATTAAGAACTCGGATCTAGATGATCCGGTCCGATATTAAGTTACATAAGCAAATACTTTCTGAATATTCAGTCAACTTATTAAAATACTATATATCCCTTTAATACTACGTTAGTTAAAATAGATTTGTCGGTGATCACTCTTGATCTTCCGTTGCGCTGCCTATATCCGCCAGAGCTTCTCGTAATCTAATGCACACTCTCTGTCGAAAACTCAGGAATGAATCGACCGCGCATCTTCGGGTCTACGCCAGAACTGACTTTCTCTTAGCTATTCCATTCCTCTCAAAAACAGCCTAAGGGGAATCTCCTTTGTGAACAGGGACCCCCATCTCTTTAACCTCAAACTGTCACTTTCCCGTGACATCCATTATCTCGCTAGATAGCCGGTAAAATTCTTTTGTTTGCCTTATCTCAGGTATTCATTTTGAATGGAAAACTAGTCATTGGAGGCCACCGTAATACTTACCCTTCATTTATATGCATATGAAAATAAAATATGTGAAAACTATTTATACAATGTATTTCAATTCCAAAACTAAATTTAAATGTTGTTAATAGTACACATAGTAATACTCTATTAATGAATTGCTGATGCACCAATTTCGACAAATTACATAAAACGCCAAACTACTCAAGAAGTGCCAAACTACGTAAAAGAAACATCCTTATAACTCCAAAAATAATAATCCTATTAACTAACAGTTTGTTGCGTCGGATTAAGCGTCTTATTTTCAATTACAATATACCTCTGAATCGAAATTTGAATGAAATACGGAGTCATGAAAAATCGAAGAATTTGGAAAACAGGATTACACATATCTCGACAACGATTAATCCGATCGACTTCGTTTTTTATGCAAAATTTGTGTTTTTTTATTGCCTTTTACATACATTCCTTAAAATAAAAAAAATCGAAAATTTTTATGTACCTTTCATCAGAACGAATTTTTCGAGAATCCGGAAAAAATAGTTCCGGATAATCGAGGTTGCGGATATTCAATAGGCTTCGTCCCATTCTTGCATACTAAGTACATACAAAATTTCAAGTTTCTATCTCAATTTTTTCGTGAGATAGAGCGTTTACAGACAGACAGACGGACGGCAATTTTTTTTTTCTAAAAATATGTTTTTCGAAATCTCCAGTGTCTAAAACATGTAAATCCGTCAAAAAATTTTTTTCGATTTTCAAAATGACTGCAAGACTTACTCTATACTACGTATGATGGGTAAGTAAAAGGACTCTAATTTATTGATACAATACATTTGATTATACAATACTATATGTAATTAAAATATAACTCAGGTTAATTTTCAGAAAAGGAAAGATATTATTTTACATCTCAAATACGCAGAAAGTTATGCATGTTAAATGCAGTACGTACGTGAAAAGATAAAATCACATAAAAGTAATCCTAAATAGAAACCTGTCCTTAGCGTCAGAAATCTGACATCACTCATTAAATATTTGATATCCATATTATCAATATTCAACTGGGGAAATTCTCATTTTCCCTACTCAACAACGCAAAATTTTCTGGTGCATATTTTGACTTTTTTTAAAAAACATAAAGATATAAAATTCACATACCAGACTATGAAAGGAATTTGGAATCAAAATGAGTTTTCCACTTTTTGATAATTAAATGGACCCATTGGTATGATGCCATAGGTAACTCAATGCATTTAGTTGTAAATTGGATCCGTATTACGACAGAGAGTGTGCATTAGATTACGAGAAGCTCTGGCGGATATAGGCAGCGCAACGCAAGCCTGCCACAGGCGACTATTTTTTACTTATATTTCTCACCACTTTCTCAAAAGAAAAACATTTGATGTATTATTTGACAACATTTGCAAGAGAAATATATTAAAAAATATATTAATTATTTTTTTTTTTAAAGTGGTCAGATTAGAATAGAAAAATAATCACCTGTGGCAACTCTGTACACAAACCCACATAATTTCAGAATATGTTAGATATATGCACTAGATTGTCAAAATGGCTTGTAATGTAAAGCCAGTTATCGCTGAAATAATTCGCCAAACAAGACGAACACGGGGAAACAAATTCGAATTCATTGAACAGGGAGAGAATTTCAAACGAAGCCGCAAATATTTGGACGGAATTGTGACTGGTTTTAACTGGTTTCAGGTTTACATTTCTAACTCCGCGGGGACACATTTTCTCTCTGCCTTTCTGAACTAAGTGGTTTGTTTGAATTCAATTTGCTATTGATAATCGTAGTTGAGTTGCCTGTGACGTCAACACTGATGGAGTCCATTTCTTAGAGAAATCGAAGCGATTTCTTTTACAAGACGACCTTTTTTTCTTTTTCTTTAGTTAACGTTCTGGGAATTCGGCTCAAAATGCCCATTGTGACAGCATTTTTTCAAAGAGCTCCTGCATTCATCAAAAAATGAAATATATTTTCTATGACATAGCTTCTGAATAACAATTCCTGCTACTTCATACGTTTCCGAATAAAAATGAATCAATAAATGTATCAGAAAGTAGCTCCTTTGGATTTGAGAATGGTCTTTACATTTCTTTTATCAAAAATATTTCCAAATAAATATCAATATCGATAAAATATTGTCTTTGCATTGAAATATTAGCAATAAAAAATTAATATTACTTAAATATCAGTTTTACGATTGCAATAATTGCTTCAAAATACGATGTAAAACTTTCTTACATTTTTTGGGTTATTTTTGAACGTAAAAGCGTGATACTGACAAGCATCGTTATTTATGTGATTTATAACTAAAGACTTTTCTCCTTTTTGGATAAAAGATTTGCATTTTTGTAATGATTGTGATTTGTAATGGATGTAAGTGATTATTATTTCAGGACACCAGTTTTTACTTTCTCGCACTGCCATGTCCAGAAATACGATTCAGGAGCCAACTTTAATAATATTTTGTGAAAAAACTTTTGTCTTTACCAAAAAACTAAAAAAGGTAGTTCGAAAACATAATTTCGGAATAAGTGCACCCCCTTTATTGCATTTTCCCACAAAATTGAATTTAATGGTGTATGTCGGACGTTCCCCTCAGTCCACACAACTTTGAAGAATGTCCGTGGTAGATATAGCTGCCACCACCGATATTACTAGGTGATATCGGTCACCCACTGTGAGATTGGTGCAAATGAAGACTTACGCTAGTAACTGAATTATCAGTTTATTAAGAATATATGTACACACAAAATACGCTATTTACAAATATATACAACTACAACTCGGATATAGGTGATCCGGTTCAACATTAAATTAGATACCGTAAAGATTGGTTGTGTACTATTCCAATTACACTTTCCACCTCACACTCAATACACGTTAAATTCATTTTTTTGGAGCTCAACCTTGAGTCTCCCAACACAAGTATACTGGGCCTGCACTTCTTAGCCCAGAGCACTAAACACCAGGACGTCTGTGTCCTTTGCGCACCAGAAAACGCACACTTCTGCTCTTCCACACAGAGCAACCTCCAGGTCCGAAACCTACGTGAGGACTGACTTCTCTGAGACAAACTTGCCCTCTCCAAATCACTGCTTTCCCCCACATAAACCCCTTTGGAGCCTCCTCATTGGACACTCCATTCTTTTCTTGCTTAGTGGCATGCTGCTAATCTGCTCACCATCCGCATACTTCACTGACAGGTGGACATGCCTCTCAGCTATCTCTTTTCTCTAACACCCCACCTGTAAAGGATTAGCTGGCAATTCCCCTTTCCACGAAGAAGGAATGTCACCTTGGAAATTCTGTACACAACCATACAATATGAGATATTCAAATAGAGAAAGAGTAGACATTACATTCTTTAGCACAGGTGCTATCAGATCCTGACAGTGTATTCGAAAAAACACTTTTCCACCTTCAACAGCTCGAAATTTTCCGATGCACTTTCAGACACATCTTTAAAAGTAGAAACATGAAACTTGCTGAGGGGATACTTGAAGGGACGTATGAGGTGCCGTGGGATGTCTTTTTACGCTCCATTCATTAGAATTTGAGTTATAAACAATTACCTTCTCAGTAGCACCCTTTTTTTCGTTCCCCAGATCTCCCGCTTGGGAAAAATCGGTTCGAAATGCCGTTTTTGATTGCTTTTTTTGCAATATTTTCTGCATTTATCAAAGAATCGACCATCACGGCACCTTGTGTACTTTCTAAATAAGAGATTTTGAAAGTTTGGTGTATTTGAGAGCTAAAATGAATTCAAAAATAAATCGGAAGTGCTAGAAATTAGCCAGTTTGGATTTAAAAAACAACCTTAAATATTTCCGCATAACTAAAAGAGTTACTTTCTGATACATTTCTAAATTTCTTTTTCTTGGTAAACGCATAAAATGGACATTATACTGATATTCAGAAATATGTTTTGCCAAAAGACTTTTTAATATTTTTCTATAAAAGCAGAAAATCTAATGTAAAATGCTATCAAAAGGGGCTTTTGAATCAAATTTCCGATGCAGCGGACGAAAAACTTGCCGTCACATGAGAAGAATCGCTTATAATTTATCTATTTGTCAAAAAATGCACACTCATTTCGATTCTCAATCGCTTCAGTAGTCAGACCTGCCAATTTTTGACTTGGACGCTTAAAAATGATTCAGAAAGCGTATTATTAGAGTAAGTTTCACGTTTGTCGAAAAGCTAATTAGAGAACTGCTTCAATAAATGTACATATACACTTAAGCATAATAAGGGAACAATTGATAAAACGCCTGTATAACTTGAAAGATTTAAGTGTGTTCTTAAATCAAAAGGTCAATTTTATGTCGTAAGTTTTATTTTTGTTGTTGTTTGGAAACGCATGAAACAAGCAGGTGTTGTACAGAAACTATCAAATCAAACTCATTTTAACGTTTTATTTATTTATTTATTTGTTTAACACAATAGATTTTTTAGAAAATAGTGTCAAAATGGGCGTTTTGAGTCAAGTTTCCGCGCTAAAGCAAAAAAAAAAACTGTCAAACAGCGGTGAAAAAGTGTTTGTCACGAGATAACTCGATAGGTGATGGAAAACTCAATTCGATTCCAAATCGTTTCCCTAGCTAGGCTTCGTAAATTAATGTATTACTTCCCCATCATACGTAGTATAGGGTAAGTCTTGCAATCGTTTTGAAAATCGAAAAAATTTTTTTGACGGATTTGCACATTTTAGATATTGGAGATTCCGAAAAACATATTTTTAGAAAATTTTTTTTTGCCCTGTCTGTAAACGCTCTATCTCCCGAACAAATTGAGATAGAGACTTGAAATTTTGTATGTAGTTAGTATGTAAGAATGGGACGAAGCCTATTTAATATCAGCAACCTCGATTATCCGGAACTATTTTTTTCGGACTCTCGAAAATTTCGTTCTGATGAAAGGTCTATAAAAATTTTCGAATGTTTTTGTTCTAAGGCATGGCACGTAGGACGTAAAAGGCAATAAAATAACACAATTTTTGCATGGAGAACGAAGTCGATCGGATTATGAGTTGCCGAGATATTTGTAATCCTGTTTTCTACATTCTTCGATGTTTCATGACCCTGTATTTCATTCAAATTTCAATTCAGAGATATATTTTAATTGGAAATGAGACGCTTAATTCGACGTAGTTAATTGTTAGTTTATATTATTATTATTTTTGGAGTTATAAGGATGTTTCTTTTAAGCAGTTCAGTACTACTTGAGTAGTTTGGCGTTTTATATAATTTGTCGAAATCGGTACATCAGCAGTTCTTTAATAGAGCATTACTATGTATATTAACACTATTTAAATTTTGTTTATGAATTATTGCAATGCATTGTATAAATAGTTTTCACATGTTTTATTTTCATATAGTTATCCATGATGGGTAAGTATTACGGTGGCCCCCAACGACTAGTTTTTGTTAAAAAGTGTATTGATAAATGTGTCAAAAAGTTTCCCGCTTGTTGAGCAGAGCAGTTGAGAACAGCATTAATTTGAAATCGTAGGAATTCAAGGTATAGAATGTAGGCTGGAAGTTTCCCTATATACTAAGTATCCGCGGAAATAATCAGAGCATGTTTCTCCTGCGAGACACATTCATTGTTATAAAACTAGTTTTAGAGGCAGACTAAACACTGATGACTGAACATTCGCTATTTTCGGACACATTTCTCAATTCAGTTTTGCACGTAATCGCATGAAATCAGCAGCATATTTTATTTATAAAATATTAAATCGAACACATTTTCCTTTTTTTTTTTTTTTTTTTTTTTTTTTTTTGTAAAGATAGAAGAATGGGCAGAAAATGCTGTGAAATTAGACCTTTGGAGTCTTATTTTCGTTCGCGACGTAAGACAAACATCGCTTATAAAAAAAAAAAAAAAAACTGTTCGATTTCAAATACCTGTAATAACTATGCCGGAAAGTATCATGATTTTACGTTTAAAAAATAAATTCATTACTATCAGAAAGTTCAATTCAAATAAGCGTCTGAGGATTGCATTTTGTTTTTAGAAATATTCGGGCTCTTCAGTAGGATTTTTATTATTAATATTTTTTTCTTTTTTTTCTTTTTTCTTTCTTTCTTTCTTTCTTTCTTTCTTTCTTTTTTTTTTTTTTTTTTTTTTCGTTTTATAAAACACCCAACTTTAAAAAATATATGTGATTATAAGTATGTTTTACTATTTTTTTTCCTTGAAATTTATAACTATATTAATAAACGTGGAAAAAATAATAAAATCTAATTTTTAAAAATTGATTTCATTTTTATATTTAAATATTTTTTTTTTTTAAAAATTTGGAATATTTTCTGAGAAATAAATACAATAAATAAATAAATAAAATAAACTTTTAAAAGCTATATTTTATTTTGGAGGCTAGCGAAAAACTATTAATTTGCAGTCGAGATTTTACCAAAAATTATTATTGTATTGTTATTATTATTATTTGTTCTATCGGAAAAAAGACGAGAGTTCAAAAAAGAATTTTATTCAGATTCCAAGAAATAAGGTAAAGGAGCCCATTTTTATTTTATTTAGAAGAATAAAAGAAACGCTATTCGATTTCTTGGTTTCAGAATAAGAATATATCTTATTCGGTACAGTAAAGTGCGAAAATTCTTTTGTATGAGAAAACAGGCAGCTAACTGAATCATGCTCATACAGCATTGGTTTAGAAGTTTGTCATGTCATCTTCAACAAATTGTACAGTTATTCCAATTATTTCTGAACGTATTATTCGCCATATTTGGTCAGAATAAAATTTTAAATTAAGGTTATTTAGCCATTTTCTATAAAAATGTATTGAATCACTGAAAGCGGATAAAATTTTGAAAAATTGCCCTAGATTGGAGCATAATATTGTTAGTTGAGATCGAGCTCCCAATTTTTTTTTTTAAGGGCGTAAGCAGACAGCTAACGCCATCTATATGTCTTATTATGAAAAGAAATCAGTCACTGTACTTTTGCACAACTTTATTTTCCAACGTAGAAAGAAAAGGAAGGGGACAGGCCCTTATTCAGGCAAATCGGGACTTTGCCTTAGAGGTCTGCACGGGCCGGAATTTCCAGGCCCGGGCCCCGCCCGTAGGAAAATTATTTCGGCCCGGCCCGGCCGTTGTAATACTCAAAAGTTCGGCCCGGGCTCGGCCCGGCCCGTTTAAATTTGTATATTTTAGGTCCGGCCCGTACAGAAATCAGTGAAAAGAGGCCCGGCCCGGCCCGTTTGGGCCCGTTACAATTTCTACGCTTTCCAAAAAATTCAGATTTTTACCATATAATTAAGATTTTTTTACATAATACAGTAGACTCCCTCAAATCCGCACAGCTTGGGACCAGAGGTTGTGCGGATTTTAGAAATTTGCGGATTTCTGGTCATTGCTTTGTTTACATTTTTTAAAGAGTAATTTGAGTGCACTTAATAGTGCAATCAGAACTACAATGAATGCTTACAATATAATAAAATATCCAAATAAGTAATAAACTAAAATAATAAAAATTTAGATAATTTTTTAAATGATTAAAGTACAAATAGCAAAGGTCAATGTAATAATCAATAGTGTCTGATTAAATATTCATTATAAAGATTAAATATATTTTTCCAAAATTATTCAACAAAACTTACCTCAAAAAAATGCATCACTAATTCACATCAAAATCATAAAATAAGGATAATTTTTTTCAAGTTTAGCCAGGCTTAATAACCAAAGAATCTTGATTAATGCATAAATATATTTGGTAAGCAGATTGTGATTACCAGTGATATCAGCAATATCTTCAATTTTTTCCAAACAAATTTATTCTTCCTTCATGAAAAAAAAAAAAAAAAAAAAAAAAAAAAAAAAAAAAAAAAAAAAAAACATGAATGGAGTATTATTAACAAATTACAAATAAAAAAATATATGGAATTTATACAAAACTAAAAAAATCAAATTTTGTCCCAATATCCGAATTGAAAGTTTCATTGTTTACATCCATAAAATATGTGCGGATTTTAGAGAGTTGCGGATTTCTGGTTTGCGGATTTGAGAGAGTCTACACATCCATGGAATGATTTTATAGTATATTTTACAGGAAATAAACATTAACAACATTAATGATTACTTATATTCTTAGGCTTTCAACATTCAAAAAAAGATTCATTAAAAAATTAATATGGCTTAGAATAAAAGAAAAAAGAAAGAAAGCTAAAAACATCGTTACTTTTGAAGCTGTTTAATAAAAGAAGATTTATAAAAAAATTTCTATATCATTTTATTAAAGATTTTAAATCCAAATTCATTCTTAAATTCAAAGAAGCTCCTTTCTGATACATTTCTAAATTCCTTTTATTCTCAGAAACGCATAAGATTAGCAGGTATCTTTATTCAAAAACATATAATCGAATGGCGTTATCCATTTTTTGGCACAAACAGTTTAAGAATACTGCAAGCAATAAAATACTGTCATAATTCGCGTTTTGAATAGAATTTCCGGAAGCGATAGCACGGAAGGGAGAAAAACCTGCAATCATTTGAGAAACTATTATATGTCAACAAGGTTATACAAGTATTTTATTTACCAAAAATGAAAAATGCTGTTCGATTCCAAATCCCTTTAACAGTTAGGCTTATCACTTTCATACTTTTACAATTTAAAATTAATCAGAAAATGTGTCAAACATTCGTATTATTGAGAAATTAATTTAAAAACCATCAAGAAGAATATATCCAAAGATTAAGCTAACAAAGTTCTTTATCGCTGTTAATAATTTTACACATCATGTTTTCTGCCCTGCAGATCTTGAGAACAATTAAGTCTAGTTCCGGTCCAGCCAGTCTATAAGTAGAAAATAATGCAAGCTTGATCTCGGCCCGTCATGAGTCAGCTAAAAATATATTAAAACGGGTTACTTACAATGTAGTTCTCCGATGCCGATTTCTAACCTGTACATTTTTATATTGATGCTGTCAAACTAGTATGGCTCGTGACACACATTTATACTTATTCTCGTTAAAACCATTTTTGTTGAAAATAACTCATATTTTATCGTCTGTGCTTAAATCTTCAGAACGGGCCGGCAGGCCCGAAATTTTTTATTTTATCGGCCCGTTTGTCCGTTCAATTTTTTTGCCTGCCCGGCCCGTTTATACTGTTTGTCGGCCCGGCCGGCCCGTTGAAAAAACTATTCTAGATCTCTCGGCCCGGCCCGACCCATTAGAAAATTCGAAACGATTCCGCCGGGCCCGTGCAGACCTCTACTTTACCTATGGGCCCGGACCTTAAGGGGTCCCCAAATCCATACATTAAATTACACAATATTTACTTTCTTTTTTTAATTCCAAATCATCCATATGTTGAAGTAAGTTTTGTTCTATAGTAAAGAAAAAAAAAAAAAAAAAAAAAAAAAAAAGGGTGTATCTTTATTAATAAAAGTATTTAATTTAGAATTGACGGAGTTAAAAATTTTCTTCCATTTTTATCCAAATGCGAAAATATGTCTATGCATTACACACATATGAGTAACCATCAGTTCTATTTGAATAACATTGCAATTATTCGAATGGGGGCCCTCAAATTTGCCTTTGCCCAGGGCCGCAATAATCGGGGCCTGGACGGGGATGGACCCATACGCTACTGTGTATTTTATGTATGTAGAATCGATTACTTTTCGGATCTTTTAAAGTATAAATTTAGACACACTACTCACAACAATTTATAAGTTTATTCTCATTTAAGGGTGCATTTCGATTCAAACTGCTTATTTTCCGATTTATTTTTTAATTCATTCTTACTCTCAAATACACCAAACTTTCAAAATTTCTTATTTGGAAAGTACACGAGGTGCCGTGATGGTCGATTCTTTGATAAATGCAGAAAATATTGCAAAAAAAGCAATCAAAAATGGCATTTCGAACCGATTTTTCCCAAGTGGGAGATTTGTGAACGAAAAAAAGGGTCCTACTGATAAGGTAATTGTTTATAACTCAAATTCTAATGAATGGAGCGTAAAAAGACATCACACGGCACCTCATACGTCCCTTCAAGAATACCCTCAACAAGTTTCATGTTTCTACTTTAAAAAATGTGCCTGAAATTGTATCGGAAAATTTCGAGCTGTTGAAGGTGGAAAAGCGTTTTTTCGAATACACTCTTAAAACAATCATTTTTAAATCCCGAAGATCAGAGCCGTAACGTAACTAAGAGCGATTTAGCTCCCCCCCCCCCCTCCTAAAACATTTTGAGTCTCCCCTGGAAAAAATTCCAAGGTTACTCAATGAATTTCTGTTTCGAAAATCCAAATAAATTTCTTTTCAAAAATCTAATTTAGTTTTGAGATCTTTTCACAATTTTGCAGAAATGCTAAATTGCAACTAAAATAAGAGCTTCAACACTCGGTTATCCTATTTCCACATATGGAGCTAATACATCGCAATGTTTAGTATTACACTCGTTATACACTCGAATTTGTCATCATACTATTTTTTTCTTAGCTTAAAATTAAATTATTAAAAAAGTTTAAGGGTGCATTTCGATTCAAACTGCTTGTTTTCCAATTTATTTTTGAATTCACTTTTGCTCTCAAACACATGAAACTCGCAGATTCTCTTATTTAGAAAGTGCACGAGGTGCCGTGAAGGTCAATTCTTTGATAAGTGCACAAAATATTGCAAAAAAAAGCAATCAAAAACGGCAATTCGAACCGATTTTTCCGAAGTGCAAGATTTGGGAACGAAAAAAGGGGTCTCCCTGAGAAGTTAATTGCTTATAAATCAAATTCTAATGAATGGAGCTTAAAAAGACATCACACGGCACCTCATACGTCCCTTCAAGAATCCCCTCAACAAATTTCATGTTTCTACCTTTAAAAATGTGTCTGAAATTGTATCGGAAAATTTCGAGCTGCTGAAGGTGGAAAAGCGTTTTTTCGAATACACCCTTAATGAGAAAAATAGAAACTACAGTGTGAATATGAACCAATTTATCTTTCTGCGTCACACAGATAGAGAGAGAGAAAATATGAGTCCCCCCTACATTTTCTTGACCCCCCCCCGTGTTATTCACTTTTAGCTACGGCCCTGCCGAATATATAAATAATTTTCTCAAATAAATATACCGTGTAAAATTAATGTAATGTATCCATGTTGGTAAACATATGTACACCCAAATCTTGTTACTATTGCTTAAAGCATATAAAATATAACATAACCATTCGATTATTTGCTCATATTATGTCTGAATGGCATTTTGCAGGAAAATCTAAAAGAACAAAACAAAAAACATAACTATTAACGAAACATTGATTTGTTTTAAAATGAAATTGCTTGAAAATTAATTAAATTTAAACATAACGAATTTAATAACGGTTACTATCCTCTAACCCCCCCCCCCTTTTTGCGTGACGAGCAATTTGATTAAAGGTGTATTCGAAAAAACATTTTTCCACTCTCAACAAATCGAAATTTTCTGAGATATTTTCAGACTCATTTTTATACGAAAAGGCATGAAACTTGTTGAGGTGATTTTTGAAGAGATGCATAAGAGGCCGTGTGTTTTTATTTTTCGCTCAATTCATTAGAATTTGATTTATAAACCATTATTTTCTCTGTATGACCCTTTTCTTCGTTCCCACATCTCCCGCTTCGGAAAATTCGGTTCAAAACGCCAAATTTGACATTTTTTGCAATATTTTCTGATTTTATCAAAAAATCAATAAGCACCGGACATAATATAGTTTCTAAGTAAAAGAGTTGGTCAGTTTGATGAGTTTGAGAGCAAAAATGAATTTTAAAATAAATCCGAAAATAAGCAGCTTGGATTAAAATGTACCCTTAATTTTTAATTATTACTAACAACTGGCAATTAGTAATAATTTTATGATGTTACACTATTTCAAATACATTCAAATAATATATCTATCATTGAGGTGTGTTTTACGATACTTACTCTATAGAATAAGATGTGCAGAGTATTCGTATTTTTCATTTACGGAGTCATTCAAAAGAATTACACTATTGCATTTGAACATTAATTGTTAGAAGAACGTTTTCTTTCGTTAGATCATAAAAAGGGCTGCATAATAATCGGAGTATATTTCGATTAGTAACGGAGCAGTCAATTTTAGAATTGCTTAAAAATTAAAAAAAAAAAAAAAAGAACAAAAATCTAAATGATTAATAAACTTGCCTAACGAAAGATTTTTGCAGTTGAAAAACAAAATCGCAAATTTATCAGATACTTTTACGTTACTAAACACCACAAAAAATAATTTATTGATTATACAGTAATTCACTGGTACCTGGGGACCATAAAATACATTGAATCAACAATTATGAACGTTAAATAACAGTAATAAACCTAAAAATAAACAGTAATAAACCGAAAGAAAATAATAATTGGTATATTTTTCATTTATAAGACTGTATAGTACTGTTTATTTATGGTTTATTACTATAAATTTTTCTGTATAATCTGCCACTATTGTACTGTAAAAGCAACAGATATTTTTTACAGTATTCGGAAAGGGCAGGAATTTCTCGAACGGCCTTAAGGCTGTATTCGAAAAAACGCTTTTACACCTTCAACAGCTCGAAATTTTCCGATACAATTTCAGGCACGTTTCTTAAAAGTAGAAACATAAAACTTGCTGAGGGGATTCTTGAAGGGACGTATGAAGTGCCATGTGATGTCTTTTTACGCTCAATTCATTAGAATTTCAGTTCTAAACAATTACCTTATCAGTAGAACCCTTTTTTTCGTTCACAAATCTCCCACTTGGAAAAAATCGGTTCGAAAGGCCGTTTTTGATTGCTTTTTTTGCAATATTTTCTGCATTGATCAAAGAATCGACAATCACGGCACCTTGTGTACTTTCCAAATAAGAGATTTTGAAAGTTTTGTGGGTTTCAGAGCAAAAATGAATTCAAAAATAAATCGGAAAATAAGCAGTTTGAATCGAAATACACCCTTGATAGACTAGTATGTAACTCCTCGTCAAAAATGACGGAATTTTGACTTGCGTTTAATTTTTACAAGATTTCATGCAAACAAACAGAGTGAAGATTTTATTATTGAAGAGATTTATACATTTTAAAAATAGCAATATATAATCATTAGATTTCTACAAATACAAATGTTATTATTTTTTCTTTTTTACATGATATTCAATTACTGAAATAGTTCAGCAACTGGACAAAACAAACAGCAGTATTTATCACACCAATAATAATAATTAGCAAAGTAAAACACAATTTCTATAGATTTTCAAAACATTAAAATTAAATATTCATTTTTTTTTTCAATTTTCAAATTCATTATTTTTATAAAAAGCAATGACTCGGTAGCGATTTTAATCACACGTATCAGGAAGGATGTAATACAGATTTCTAGTTCATCGATTAATAAAGCTTTATGGTTTGTTTTTAAATGTGGATTTGGCGCCATCTAATATCAGCAAAATTTAATATTAACAAAAGAGCAGTTAATATTAACAAAAGAGCTTTTTGGTAAAATTGTAGTTTCTTACGGAAAATATGCAGAAACAAGAGGCATTAATTCAAGTTAAAATCAATTTTTACAAACATCAACTATGTAACCTTAAAAATTCATTTCATGTTAATGAAAACCAAAATCGTTATTATTATTTCTTTCTTAAAATTTTAATTTAATTACACCGATTCTTAAAAACTTACCGCATATTCATTTGAAATGGGCTTGCATTGTAAATGAAATTTATATTTCTTATCGAATGTCATTAAAATGTAAGGAACATAAAATCATGTATTACATATACTAATTACATACATATACTAATTACATCAAAGCAGTTAAAACTGTGATTTTTAGCATAGTAAATTTTAAATGTAACTTTGTACAGTAAGCAAAATTATAATTTAATGATAGAATGTGGAAAAATAATTTTCAGCCTTATTAATGCAATCATGATAACATTTCATATATCCATTACACCTTGGGAGAAAAAAAAAATGTTTTATTTATAATAGAAACCAGAATCTAAAAAAATAAGCGGATAAATGTTAACATCTTAAAAATTAATAAAACAAAATTTAAATTATATCAAAGAAATCATAATAACAATATTTTATTTATTTTTTCCTATTGAATGGCATTTTAAAAATATGTAACGAAAACGCTTAAAAAAGATCTATAGTATTCATGCAATTTTTATTGTTCATTTTTATTTTTATTTAAAAAAAAAAAAAAAAAAAAAATTAATTTTTTATTTTTAAAAATTTTTATTTTTATTTTTATTTTTTATTATTTTAATTTCAAGGAAAAAAAATTCTCCATCTATAGTGATGTCAACAGATCGCACCACAACAAAAGTTGAAATCAGCCCACAGAGCATAATCGACGAAAAAATCGTTGATTTGAGAATCAATTATTATTATTTTTTTTGAAATGTTGTAAACTTACTGCATATAAATAGTCGTCCTCGTTTAAACGAATATTGATGGTTCCAGAAAAAATATTTGATAAAGCGGGGTATTTGATTAAACGGGGAACACAGAAATGTGATATTTAATGCGTAATAAAAAGGTAAAACAACCATCTGCAGCTTAATTAATTAATAGCAAAAAAAAATCGTTAATATAATAACGTAAATTAGTAAAATAAATACAATTTCTAATATAAAGTAAGGACGTAATAATTGAATATCAGTTCATATAACTGTATGATTTACATTATACTTAATGTAGTTTAATGGAATTTGGTTAAAACTTTGCTAGCACAAAAAACGTAGATACGTTTTTGTGCGTTAGCACACGCTTTCTGCTAAATCATAGCGCCATTTATTACGAAAATTTCGCTTTTTTCGCTAAACCTATTCCAGTGCATATTGTTATGAAAACGGGGATTATGTTCCCTCTTTCAATCCCAATTTCCAATTTATCTCTCTTATTTTTGGACATTTTTGGCATTGTGTTTTATATTGGAACCTTACTTCTGCTACCTGGACTTCTGTTTTCTTATGTAACGCTTCAAAAACTGCAGTTTTTCATAAAGGTTTCTTTCCATTTCAAATTCATATGTAGCTTTCCATTTAAAATTCATAGCAACGCCTTTTTCCGAACAAAACCGCGACTAAACTTAAAAATAATCCATTGAATCCAACTTATTTTACTCATTCGCAGAAAAAGGAATGGAGATCATTTAACCTGTCCATTATACACCTGCCAGCCGAAATCGTTGCAGGAAGAACTGATAATTTGTCTTCAATGGAAATGAGCAGAAAATGACAAAAGGTGAAGAAAAATTCAATATGAAACGTGTTTTTCGCGCCTGTTTTCAAACATAGGTCACCCAGATGGTATTCGAATAAGCGGGGAGATTCGCGAAATTTATTCGGTTTAAGCGGGGAAAAATAACATAGATCCAATGACGATAAATTCGGTTCCGAGGAGTTCTATTCGATTAAGCGGGGTACTCGATTATCCGTTACCCGATTAAGTGGGAAGGACTGTGCAATCAAAAGTGAAAAATGTAATTTCAATATATATGTAAAGATTTTAATATGCTTTTACAAATATTTTAAAAGCGGAATTGGATATTAGTTTTCTTTCTTTTAATAAATCACCCATAGTCGTTCATTTGGTCCTAAATTTTAGAATTTGCTCTTTTGAATGGCAACAGTGAAACGTTCGTTTGTTTATTTTGTTTAGAATAGTTTAATTTTAAATCGAACTTAATCCTTATATATATTATAAATGTGAAAGTGTGTCCGAAAATTGGAATGAACTTGGCTTCAAAACGGATGGATTAATGTCTTTGAATTTCTGTATATAGGTAGATTATTGGAATGAAATGAACATAGGCTAATTTTTATTTATTTTATTCAAATATTTTTCTTAATAATTCAACATTTCACTATTTTTCATACAGAATAAATTGAAAAATTTTCCATAATATTTAATTATCTTTCTTTTTTCGTTGCCAAAAAATAAAAAAACCGGAATAATTATTTCTCTTCTGTAATTAATTTTCAACTGAAGGATTTTCACGTGATAAAAGAAAATGAAATAAATAAATGGACCCTATTCTGTTTTTCGGTTCGAGATTAAAAACCGCGATTTTACCAATTGTGACGTCAGAGGAATACTGTTTTTCTTCTTATATCACGCAGACGATTATATAAAATTTCTGTACACTTAGAAGACTTCACAAGATTATAACTTCACACTTTACAAGAATATGAATATTTTAGTAGTTTTTCCAGATATTAATCCGTAATAAAAATGAACCTTTTTCTTTCTTTCGGTTCGAGGCTATAACATTGAACTTTTTACCAATTGTGACGTCACAGAAATACTTTCCATTAAGAATTTTAAAAATATCAATGTAACGTCATATCTGAAACAAAGTATAAATTTTTAAATTTTCAAAAATTCTGGTTTTTTTTTTCGTTTTACGGAAACTACCCCCTTTTTGACACTTTCTAACATGGTCTAAAAGTGTTTACGACTTCAACCTGTCTGTATACCGGATGCCGAGTGCCTGGGGTCTGCCGTCTGTTTGTCCGTGTTTCAACTTGAGTAAATATAGTGGGATTCATACGAAAATAACACACGTTATTGAGATTTGCTATAGCATGTGCGGCATTGAAAATGAGCCAGGTAGCAATTATTGCTGAATCACAGGAGCACTCAAAAGGAGACTTTACATTATGATATACGGCGAAAAAATCATTTGTGGTGTATTTTGATAATGTTACATAATTTTAAATGTAATGAAATTTACGTGCATTTTTAAAGTTCACAAGAACATGGTTACTATCGAATATGTAAAGTATAGTACTTATAGTGTGCGTACAGTGAGCTCAAAAGTATTTCAATATATCATAGTCTGTGAAGAAAAACCATTTGCAGCATATTTTAATAATGTTATTTTATAAGGTTATTTTAATAATATTGAAATTGATATCAGTTTCTGAAGTGCACTAAAACAGGATTTCTGTAGAAAACGGGGTGAAAAGGTTTAACACTCTTTTACAAGATAACAGAAAAATGTTCGGTATTATGATAGTCTATACGGGGAAAAAATATTCCCAGCGTATTTTAATTGCGTTGCACTATTTCAAACATGATGACATTAATATACTGAGATAATCAATAAAATGATAAATACTGAAATTTACTAATATGCTTGCAGTAAAGCAGTGTTGCCAGTGGGCTACGTTTTTAAAATTAAGATTTCTCGATTGGCACCATTTTTTTGAAACGGTAACTTACCTTTTGTTTTTTCCTTAATTATCATGCCATTGAATAAGGCATATTTTATCTTTGTAAAAACTGGTGCCAATCAAGAATCTGAATTTAAAAAAAGTAGCCCATCTGGCAACACTGCAGTAAAGTATGATTTGCATCACATTTGTTGTTCATTTACAGAGACGCATAAAAGATTTTGGACCTGTGTCCAGATCGCAGATATTGTATCTAAAGTATGGTCTATTAGAAAAGATTGCTGAAGAGCTTTTTCAATTATAGTATGTATTTTAAGGAAAACTAATGCATCCTGAAGTTCAGCTACATTTGGTATAATAAGAGATGTTTGTAGAATTTAAATAAATCATGTATCGGACTATACAATAAACTGGATATATGGTCACCTGTGCAATAGCGATTCCCGGAAATATGAATTTAATAATTTGAATCGGGTTTTTTGCTTGACTAATTTAAGCTAAATATGCGGTCGTATAAATATTTGCACGTAATATACAGGACTGTACAAAAGAATTCAAGTACGTTTCTGTCTATTATTAGAAATTGCTAAAGGTGAATTTTAATCTTCGTTATACTTTTTCTAACTAAGAAAAATTTCAACATTGTATTTAGAATATTTACAAGCACATAGATCGCATACACAGATGCAGAAAAGAATGGGCCGGCGAAGTTATGTATTATGGAAATGTTGGATATTTTTTTTTTATTACCTAGGTTTAACACATGATTTTTCTTTCTTTGATATGGAATTCTGAAATGCACTACAACATGATTTCTGTACCATTGGGGTGTGTTACAGGTGTTCTACAGTATAAATGGTTGCAATTTCATTTTCGCGATCGTTAATATTATCTAACACATTTTCCATTTATTTGACTGAGTTCTTTAAGTTCCCTAAAAGAAAGAAAAAAAACTACTGCATAGCCTTGTATAAGATATGTGTTATATATATTTTAAATTATTGTTAATGAAATGTTTTGTTTAATTAAAGCGTTTATCTTTGTTTTTTTATACTACGTGAACGACGTCACGGGTAACAGCTAGTATATTATAATTTGATATAATATAACTGTTTTATAAGAAAATAAGCTCAACAAGCATTATTTCAAATAGAAGAAATTATCATTTAGCTTTCATAAGTTAACATACGTTTTGTATTAAGCCTATCATGGCGTTCAACTACGATCGATTTGCAGACCTGAATGGTTCGTATCGGACTAGTTCGGACCTACACTTCTCTCTATTCAGATTTTATTATAAGTAGATTCCATGATTAAGACAAGCAAAGATTGGTGTTCAAAAATAATGGTATTAAATTCTTTTTCTCTTTCACTCACTCTCACTCCCAAGAAAACACAACGCGTGTAAAAAAATGAAGAGAAAGAAGAATATTTCTATTGTTTTTATTAATCTATTGCAGGAGGGTTGGTGATAACTATTGCAAAAATGGCCGGTTTTACATTGATGCATTCCCGAAGCAAGGAGATGCTTGGAAAATGTCCGAAAATGTGGGACTCTTCTTTTATGTATATATGCGTTCTTGATTTACAGTTGGAGGGCTTGTATGACTATTGAACTCCCCTTTTCATTTCATGGAGGTCTGAAACAACGGAATAAACCGGAAAAGAACTTCCTTGTATTCCTGAATCTCTTTTTTTTCTGTAAAAAAAAAAAGAATAGATTAAACAATGTTACTGTTGAGAGAAGAACAATAAAATTTAGTTAAGGTTGTTTTTAAATCAAAAAGAGCAACTTTATGGCATAAGTTTTAATTTACTTTTGTTCAGAAATGCATTAAACGTGCAGGTGTTGTTGTTCAACATTTATTCGCACTATTTTTTCCAATTTTTGTATTGTGTATACACAATAGATTTCCTAAAAAAAAATGTGTCAAAATGGTCGTTTTGATCGAAATTTCCACGTAGAGGAGAATAATCTCTAAAACTGGGATGAAAAATAGGTCTGCCACGTGATCGAAATAGCTTATAACTCAATAGGTAATCTGTTGATCAAAAAATGGAAATTTTTATTCGATTCCAAATCGCTTCCACAGTCAGGCTTTCCAATTTGATATATTTCCGTTAAAAAATAAATTTGTAGACGTGTAAAAATATTTTGCGTTTGTTGAGCAGAGCAGTTGAGAGCAGCCTTAATTTGCTGCTGAACTTAAGTGCGGCACTCCTTGATACAATGACATACATACTCATGCTTAATCATAAAGATATAAAGTTTTCATATCACACTATGCAAGTTTTTTGATAGATTACTTTTCGAATTATAAATGATATTGCTATGTGACAAAATGTTTTTCTCCATTTGCTGATTGGCTTTTTTACTTCTGATGAGAAATTTGGTTCAAAATGCCCACTTTGACACTATTTTCTGGAAAATATATTGTGTTTGCAAAAAAAGGTAAACATTTTTCTTTTACGTAGATTTTGAATACCATTGATGACAAAGGTATGACTGATGGCAGTTTCGGGTGTTTTCGAACAAAACTGAATTAAAACATACGCCATAAAGTTGCCTCTTTGGTCCCTAAGAGACCACTCGACTCGCTCAAAAGACCGGAATGATAATGTTAAGTCTGTGGAAGCATTATTTTCAAATATCTTGCTCAAAATGTAATATTTTTATATGATTTTCCTTGCATAGGATAGCTGAAGAATATCTGGAACTGGGCTAAGTTTTTACTTTTTCCATTTTGGTTTCGGAATTTTTTGAAAAAAAAAAATACTTTAATCTTCGGAACCGGTTGAAACCGGTTTTGAAATTGAAACCATCATATTATATATGGGCCACAAGTGTCGGGTGACTTCGTGAAATTGCAAAAAAATTATTTACCATTTAATATATTCAAATTTTGAAAAATGCCCATTTGTAGACAAAGTTGATTCTGTTTAGGAACCTGGATAATATTTTGAAAATTGTTTTTTTTTTTTTTTAAATCAAAATTTAGCTTTTTGACCCCAAAATATTAGTCCCCTGGCATGTATCACTGGAAAAAGTGATGACTTAAGTACTAATTATTTTTAAACTGACGGATTTAGTCAATAATTATTTATGCATTTTATGTGATTTTAAAATATATATATTACTTTTTTTTTAATTTTAAGTTGTGTGACCCAACTTTGCGCGTCAGTCCCCTGGCTCATGTTAAATTCCAAAAATTTCTGGTATTATCCATTGTTGATAACTTGTCTTTTTCATATTTATTTATCATATAAAGATGGCAGTGATGACTAATATTTATCCACCAGCCATTTTTATTCAATGTTTGTTGCCATTCTTGTGTCGACAAGCAGAATGCTAACACTCAATTTATCAGTCCTCTGGTAAGTAATAATTTAATAATTTATAAATAATTATTATTGACGTGTGCTGATTGTCGGACGTTCCCCTCAGTCCACACAACTTTGAAGAATGTCCGTGGTAGATATAGCTGCCACCACCGATATTACTAGGTGATATCGGTCACCCACTGTGAGATTGGTGTAAATGAAGACTTACGCTAGTAACTGAATTATCAGTTTATTAAGAATATATGTACACACAAAATACGCTATTTACAAATATATACAACTACAACTCGGATATAGGTGATCCGGTTCAACATTAAATTAGATACCGTAAAGATTGGTTGTGTACTATTCCAATTACACTTTCCACCTCACACTCAATACACGTTAAATTCACTTTTTTTTAGCTCAACCTTGAGTCTCCAAACACAAGTACACTGGGCCTGCACTTCTTAGCCCAGAGCACTAAACACCAGGACGTCTGTGTCCTTTGCGCACCAGAAAACACACACTTTACGCTCTTCCACACAGAGCAACCTCTAGGTCCGAAACCTAGGTACCGAATGAATGATCTGAGGCAAACTTGCCCTCTCCAAATCACTGCTTTCCCCCACATAAACCCCTTTGGAGCCTCCTCATTGGACACTCCATTCTTTTCTTGCTTAGTGGCATGCTACTAATCTGCTCACCATCCGCATACTTCACTGACAGGCGGACATGCCTCTCAGCTATCTCTTTTCTCTAACACCCCACCTGTAAAGGATTAGCTGGCAATTCCCCTTTCCATGAAGAAGGAATGTTACCTTGGAAATTCTGTACACAACCATACAATATGAAATATTCAAATAGAGAAAGAGTAGACATTACATTCTTTAGCACAGGTGCTATCAGATCCTGACACCCCCCCCCCACCTTAGCGGAAAATATGCCTTTTAGGGGCTAATTTTCCCCAAACATATAGTAATATCGCAGAAGAGTTCAATAGTCTCTTTACAGATTTCTTCATTAAGCTTATTACATAGGTATTTCCAGGTGTCTGAACACTATCTACTGACATCTCTACTGAACCTTTACTAATATTATTATTACATAAACAATACACATGTTAATACAATATTATAAACAAAAAAATCAAAAAAATATTTACACCCACACAGAAAAAAAAATTAAATGTGTGACGACATCCCTTTAAGGTTGTCCACTATTCACTCTCAAAAAAACTTCCGTCTTTTCACAGAAAATGCACTGGCAGCACTGCTGCCAGAAATTGTCTGTATATTGACGATTTTCTGTTTATTTTTTTCTCTGTCAAAAGAGGAAAAATATCCGTCACTTGAAAAAAGTTTGGAAAAAATCAATGCGGAAGAGGCGGGGATCGAACCAAGGACCCCAGGATTACCAGACCAACGCTAATCCACGGCGCTACGGCTGCTCATGATGATTGTGCGTTAAAATAGAACTCTTCATTTCATATGGTGTGGGTTGGTGTATTTCGTTAAAAAGCTTTTAATTATGCAGTTAATCTCGGAAAGATTTCATCTTTAATGAAACTGTGGCTGGGTTTTTTTTACGTTTAGTATTAATATAGTATAAAAATGTGAATTTTAAATATATTACGTAGAATGTTAGAGAAAAAACATGGATGTTCTATTTGTGAGAATTTTTGAACGAATAAAGAAAATAATTGTTATTTATTTTTAAATTCGAAAACATTTTTGTCTTTTAAAACTAAATTAGACATTTTAATCAATAGAATATTTTTGTTTTTCATTTTAAAAATAAATTCGAACTTATTACTAACAGACCCAATGCGCATGCGTGCTGGATAGAAACGGAAACTTTTCCTCATTTTTCGACGCTCGGAATGAACTCACAGAACAAATACGTTTTCTGGGAGAACAGAAATTATTTGTGAAAAAATAACGATAACTTAGTGTATATTGACGAATTTTTCTGACAGTGTTGGGTCGTTGATGTTGATGGGCTAACAACTGGTTGTTCTTCCCAGCTCTTTCTATGTAGCCTAGAAATTGCGTCAGCATTTAAATGTAGGGCTCCTGGACGATGCGAAATACTCAGGTTCCAGCGTTGCAAGGCAAGAGCCCATCTAGTGAGTTTGGGTGATCTTGGGGTTGTTTCGGTGAGAAATTTTAATGGATTATGATCCGTAATGATCTCAATTTGAGATCCATAGGTCCATTTTTCAAACTTTCGCAACCCAAAGAGAACACTCCAAGCCTCTTTCTCTATACTCGGCCAAGCACGCTGAGCCCCTGACAATTTCTGACTGGCAAAAGCTATCGGATTAATCTGACCCTTCTCATCTTTTTGAGTAAGACAACATCCTACTGCCAGGTCGGAAGCATCTGCGTGGAGCTGATATTCCCGGCCTACGATAGGTGCAGCCAAACTCGTCACTTTACATAACTCATCCTTAAGGGTATTAAATGCTTTTTCTGCCCTTTCATCCCATGGTACAGTATTTTTAACCTTCCCTTTTGTCAATTCGGTTAAAGGTATAGCAATTTCGGCATAATTTGGAATATAAGATCGGTAAAATCCCATTAATCCCAAGACAGATCTAACTTCCCTTTTAGTTTTTGGTCTCTTTAGATCCGTTATTGCTCCTATTTTTTCCTCATCAGGTGCATGCGTTCCACCCCCAATTACATGACCTAAAAACTTAGTTAATTTCTCTCCAAATTTACATTTGTCTAGCCTAATCGTAAAATTTCTCTTTTTCAACTCTTCAATGACAGCCCTAACATGTTCACAATGCTCTTCCTAGGTGTCGGAGAAAATGATGACATCATCAATATATGCTTCCGCATACCTCCGATGACCTTGAAGAACCTCATTCATATCTTTCTGAAACGTGGCAGCCGCCCCTGATAATCCAAAAGGCATTGTACGCCACTGATAAGTTCCATTATGCGTTGTAAAAGCTGTCAAATGTTTACACTCCTCAGCCATTTTAATCTGCCAATAACCCCTCAATAAATCAATCGACGATAAATACTTAGCCGCCCCCGCGGTATACATGATTTCTTGAGAGTCTTTCATCGGAAAGGTTGGAACCTGAGTTACCGAATTTAAAGCTCTATAGTCTATACAAAGGATAACCGTTGCGTCTGTTTTCGCCACACAAACAATTGGATGACTAATTTCAGCATTTGACACTTCGATTAGATTTAATTCTAATAACTCCTGAATCTGTCTATCTACTTCCTCTTTGTAAGCTACCGGTACACTATATAATTTTGGCTTTTTCCTTTCCACCCCCGGTTTCAGATCAAT